>WBNM01041177.1:0-125623 GCA_013399055.1 Ramphastos sulfuratus
CCCATGTTGGGCACCAAAAAAAAGATGTGGTGGTTACCTGCATCCCCCACCAAGGAAATCACCCAGACTAGACTCAGCTGGTTGGAAGTTAAGGAATGAAGCTATATTTGCAGCTTAGCACAATTTACAAGCATATATATATATATATATACACAATATACAATTATTTAAAAGTAATACAGAAACATGAAATTCCCTCCAAAACAGTCAGATTGTCAGGAGGCTCCTGACCCAGACCTTCCCCCCTTTCTCTCCTCTTTCATTCCCTTCAGAAATAACCAGATCAGTCCCCATATATCTCACGTGATAAATCTGGAGAGGTCCGAGGTGAGATGTCAAAAAGACAATAAGGAGGTTAGAGGAAATAAAGGGTTAGGGCAGATTAGAGTTAAGGCAAAAAGCAGCCTGGACCATCAGAGTGAAAGGAGCAGAACAACAACTACTGAGAACTAACTCAGAAGTGTGTGAGAAGTGAGTATCCTATCTGTATTTTGACTAGCTGCGCTTCTCAGCAGAAGAATGAGTGATACAGGTTACTGTTCTTTTTTTTCTTCTCACAGTTAAGGATTTAATTTCTCTCAGTAAAATATTCCAGTTAGCCTCAAACCAGCACATCCAAGGCCCTGAAGTCTCTCTTTATAGCCTTCAAATTTTTTCATCCAAGGTCATCATTGCCTATCTGGAAGGTTAACAATGGGTAGTAATCTGTGGGCCATACCACGGAGGAAGCCTTCTTATGACATCTTTGACCTGGGTCCCTGGTAGACAGCAGACCTCCCTTTGGAGTGGATCAGGTCTGCATATTGGGCCTTTTGTTCCCTTCAAAAGGGAATCTCCTATAACAATGACTGTTATATTTGATGTAAGATGTTTGTATGGTGGGCTTAGGTTTCCTTAATTTTGGGAATTCCTCCAAGCCAGATGATTCACTTTCCTCGCTGGCCGGTTGTACCTGCAGGACATAAACCTGTTCTGCAAGGGCACCTCGGGGGCACTGTTAATAACTGAAGCAATACTCTCCTCACAGTGGGTGGGAACTTGTTGCCACAGCCCCATGTTGAGGGGTTGGGGGTTGGGAGGTGAACAAGGCAGGAGTTTGTTTACTGCCTTGACCACGGACTTGCCTCCACTCCCTCTTTTCCTTTAGATTACTGGCCTAAATCTGGCAGGGAGTGGCTACAGGGAGTACTTAACCTTCAGTATCTTATAATGGGCAATCCTGTTTCTCCATTGGGGTGGTCAGAGCCTGCCACCACCTCTTTATCTCATCTTCTGCTTCCCTGATTCTACTAAGCCTGTGAACTTAATCCTTTAATCTTTCAACCTCATCTTCTAGCTGTGCTGCTTGTTTGAGTAGAAAATCTACCTGCTCACAGCATATACAACTCCTTGGTACCGAGGAGAAACTGAGGTTCACTGCAGTTCACTGCAGCCAGTGATCTGCATCATAGCCTCCTTTATTTCATCCTCCATCTGTGTTCCCATCTCCATCTTAGCTGCACCAAGAGTTTGTCCTGCTGCCAGGTGAGGACCATTATGCTTATCTGATATGGTGGTGTGGTTTGTAGGTGAGTAGGTTAGGTTTTGGTTGTGTTTGTTTTTCCCCACCCCTCATGCGCTCCTCGCTGCGTTCAGGGAGCAGGTAGCTTTCCCAATGCTGATCTTTTGCCGGAGTGAGGGTCTCACGCTACTTGGTGTGGTTCCCTGGCAACAGCCCCCAAGCGTGTCACTTTCCGAGCAGGTGCGCTGAGGACAGCCCTCGCCAGTCCTGACCGTTCCCTGGGGTCCTTCTGCCCTCAGAAAGCCCTCAAGCAAACCCTGAAAGCCTGAAGAGCAAACCCAGCACAGCTCAGCTAGCTGATACTGAGGCTTTCCCACCACTGATCTCACACTGGAATGGGTGGAAGCTGAGGGATAGGAAGTTTCATTTAACATGAGGAGGAATTTTTTCACAGTGAGGGTGACAGAACACTGGAACAGGCTGCCCAGGGGGGTTGTGGAGTCTCCCTCTCTGGAGATATTCAAAACCCACCTGGCTGCATTGCTTTGTGATCTGGTATAGGTGATCCTGCCCTGGCAGGGGGGGAGTTGGACTAGATGATCATTTGAGGCCTCTTCTGGCCCCTGACATTCTGTGATTCTGTGATAATTTGGGGAGAGATCTTGGGAGCTGCAAATCCCTCAGCAGTTTCTGCTGACTTGCATATGCAGCTCTGCGCCGAGTGTGCCAGCTTTTGCGACACTCTTTGTAATGCATGCATGTCCTGTGTGCAGGCATTTGTGGCTGGCAAAACAGTCTCAATTCTGGAATTTTTACTTATTTTATTTAATGCCAGATAACATCAACTTCTATTCACTGATGGGTAATTAAACACATAAGTAAATGCATTTTTACCTCCTTTTCCAGATTCCACTGAAGCCAGACAACTAACTCACTCTGCCCCACCATGTCTCAGTTCCCCTTAAATTCACCACAGGTCACATTCTTGGTGTCTTGCTTGCTCTACAGCCATAACAACATTAACTGAGCTCTGATCAGTTTTGCTGTGGTCACAATTACTTAACTCACAGCTTTAGATTTCTGTGCCACTTCCATTCTCTACTCGTCATTTTCCTTCTGGAACATCCATTCTCAATACGTAGGGTGAGAACATGGAGAATTTTTGGTCTTTTTGGACACCTTTTTATTAAAGATGAACACAAAACTGGACTCAGTATTTTCTGTGGAGCTCATCTCACACCTGTTTTCCAGTATACTTCCCCTAGTGCAGTATTTATAGATTACTTGATCAACAGGACATCCCACTAGCTTATCAGATGATACTAGGGGAGCGGTAGCAACTGTCTAGCTCTCACACCTTTGAGGCTCTCATGTTAGGTGTTCACTACTTCAGCAGGTTTTGGTCTCCAAAAAAGCTTCAGCTTCCTAGCACCACCGTAGCCACTGTAGAGCCTTTCTTGTCTGAGGGACAGTGACTGTTAAGTGTCCCACATTTCTGTAATTTTGCTCTGAAAAAAAAAAGGCTCCCCAGGTGTTTACACTCTTGAGAGCAATGTTCCCATCTCTGCAGGTCTGTTGAATCACTGTAACTGGTGCTGCCTTTGTTTGTAGTCAGCTCTCTGTTCTCAAATCCCTGCAGCTTCTGCCCCGCATGATGTCCAAGCTTGAAATAACAGGGCATTTGTGTTTGAACTGACGGCACATTCACACGCAAATTAATTGGACTCTCCTGTGTGAACTGAGCGGGCAGTCATGCATGAATGCAGTAAACTCTGCATTTCTTGCCCAATACAGCACGCAGAGCTCTTCAAATGGCAGGATATGGTGGCTAGAATTTGCATTGGTTTCCCCAAATCCCAGGCATGCACTGTCTGGTTTTAACTGAGCTGTCAGCTCTGCATGTCTGTGAACTGACTTGATTCACCTTCTCCCTCAAGCAGCTTCTGCAACCTTCCACCTCTGATGTTTTCCCACAATGTGACAGGACCTGTCAGTGAAGGGGGCATATTGCTTTTCATTATCTGGCAATTTGAGGCTTCTTCAGCATGTTACCTCTGCTTCCTCTGGTGACATCCCAAAATCTCTGCCTCCTGGCTAGTTTGTGATGACTTCCAAGATTGGTTAAGGCTCCCTATTCCAAGATTGGTTAAGGCTTCCAAGGTGGTTAAGGCTCCCTATTCAAGCACGTTGCATTGTAAATGCAATCAACTTAATCCACATGGCATCAGGTACATGATGAGTAGAGGAGACTCCTCCTTTGAACATCCAGCCCAGCACTGGTAGTCGGGGTGCCAGGAGGAGCTGTGTTTCAGTACTAGTCACCTCCAAGGCAACTCAAACTCCTTCATACACTGCTAGTATCCCTGTTTTAGTTGGAGCATAGGTAGACTCAAATCCTTTGTAGCTTTGACTTGAGAATCCTAGGGGTTGACCTTGGGTCTCCCTGGATGTTTTCTGCCGAAGGCTTCCTGTAGGACTGTTCCCAGCTGCAGTGTAGAGCACATTTGTAACATCTTGTCCTGCCTGGACAGGCCCAAGGGCTACTGCAGGCACAATCACTTGTTTGATTTGTTCAAAGGCCTGTCGCTGCGCAGGGCCACATTGCAAATTATTCTTCTTCTGAGTTACTTGGTAGAGAGGGCTCACAGTAAGACTGTAGTCTGAGATATGCATCCTGCAGAAACCCACAAAACCCAGGAAAGCCTGGCTTTCCTTCTTAGTGGTGGGTGGGGACGTAGCAGCAATTTTGTTAATGACATCCATTGGAATTTGGTGATGCCTGTCTTGCTATTTCATCTCTGGAAACTGGATCTCTTGTGCAGATCTGTTGACCTTGCTCTGCTTTACAGTGAATCCAGCTTTCAGAAGAATCTGAGTTATTTTCTCAAAAAACTTCTTCTGTTGTGTCACCCCAAACAATGATATCATCAATGTACTGCAACTGTTCCAGAGCTCCACCCTGTTCCAGTACAGTCTGGATCAGCCATGGCAAATGGTGGGGCTGTGTTTCCACCCCCTGGGGCAGTTGATTCCAGGTGTACTGGACACCCTTTCAAAGCACTGTAAAAATGCTTTGGAGGTCCCTTCAAGAGGATCAGAGTCAGGGCCCTTCTAATCCTGATTGGAATCACTTACACATTGTGCAAATGCTTTGGAGGTCACTTCAAGAGGATCAGAGAAGTATCAATTAATCTGATTTTTTGGGGAAGATTTTCCACTGAAAACTGGGGCAGTGTTCTTCTGGGAAGGGTTTCCTTGCAACAGACTCACATAGCTAGGACTGAAGTGGATTTTTCTGTTCCTCTTTCTCATGTTCTCTCCAGGATCATGTAAGTAAAACCAGAGAATACACCATGGTGTGTGCTTCCAAGATTTTCTCTCTTGGACAGGGAGGTGCCTGCTTTTAATAGGTGAAATACTGGACTGTACAGGTGAGGAGTATGATCTTCTCTTGGAGCTGATGCACCTCCCAGGACAGTTCTTTCATGGCTGAAACATGGGGCTGTACATGAGAAGAGACATCTCCCTCATATTGTCAGAGCAGGCTAACCATTTCATCCACTCTTTGTCCTTGGCCCAGGTTGTTACTGCCGATGAACAGTGGTGGTGCATTTTGTAGAAACTTCCTCCACGTGACTGGTGTGCATACGACTTCACCTGGGTCATTTCCAGCACAGCCAGTTTCTTCATGGTGATCCACCTTCTCAGATGACCTATCTTCACACCTAACAGAAGTTGTCTCCAGAGGCTGAGCCTTTGTGTCAGTTTTCTGATGACCCCTTCTCTATACAGGGATCCCAATTGCTTGGCTTCCCTACCTTCTAAATCCAAACTACTGCTTCCACTGTCCCAGCATCAGAGCAGCCAGGGGAAAATGGACTTGCCTGGATGGTGGCAGAAGTCCTTTCATATGTCCCACAACTCACCCAGGGATAAAGACCAAGTGATTGCCCCTGTCTCTTCCTCTTGTTCCCATGATGACCCTGATTCATCCTCACCCTTTGCAGGAAGAGCTGTTTTCCTTGTGTACTTCCTTTTCTGTATGGGCACAATTGCTACTGCAGGTTGGCTCTCTGGTGCAGCTGCTGTGGTCTGTCTGTAGGCCCAGACACCTACGCTTCCCCCAAGTATGCTGAATAGTACTAAGGGTTCAAAAGGCATGGGCTAGGCCCAAACACATTGCAGTAATTTGTATTTCTTGGGAATTTCTAGGCTGACAATATTATTTTTCCAAATATTACACCAGTTTGTCAGGATTTTGCACTTGCTCAGGGGTGAAATTCCAAAACACCAGAGGTGACCACCATCCTAGGCACTTGCCCCTGTTTTCCCAGATATCCTGCCACTCAAAATTGTCCATCTCTGGGGCAGATCTCCAAGTGGTATTTTTGGCAAAGATTTGTATTACTATGGTCAAGACCAGGCACACATTTAGGAGACATGACAGGCAGACTGGTGTTGGTGTCCTAAGGATATTCAAAACCTTCAAAAGATGAGAAAGTGTTCTCTGCTGTTCCATCCATCAGTTGGGTGAGATAACTGATAAATGATGACACTGCATACAAATACCAAATCACACGAATAATGCTATGAATAATCAGATCATACCACATAAGACATGCCAGTAACCAGCACAGTTACACCTTAGCTTTATGCCTTTTCCCTGAGGTGCAAAAAACCACCAACACATAGAGTACAAATGCATTAGATCTTATGTAATGTATCCAGAAAAGCAAACACATTAAGTGCCTTAACATGAAGGGCCACATACTAAAACAAATACAGGGTAAACAAATCTGCTGTAGCAAAATTTAATTCTCTTCGTTATCTCAACGGGTGCCCCACGTTGGGTGCCAGAATAGACTGTCTGGTTTTAACTCAGCCAACAGCTGAGCTGTAACTGTCAGCTCACAACTTCCCAGATTGGGAACTGAACCTGGGCCTTTGTGTAGCAGGTGAGAATTCTACTACTGAACCACTACTGCGATGTTCCACTGTCCTCCCTCCCCTCCAGGTGGGAAAGGAGAAAAGGAACTCAGGAGATAGAGTTAAGGGAGATTTACTGGTACCAGATAATACAAAGAAAAACATTGATGCATGTAGCAGCAGGGGAACAGACAAAAAGTGAACTGCATGCATTAGCGAACCTGAGCCAAAAGGGAAGCACACTCTGCACAGAAGTGGGGAAAAAAAAAAGCAAGAAAACCCCAGAACAGGAAACTTTACAAGCTATAGGATAGACACCAACTCCTATAAATCTCTTTCATTCCCAGCTAGCCCTTTCTGTTTGTAGTGAGCATCATGTGAGCATGGTGTCCAATAACTGTGCCACTGCAGGAGTAGGGGGAGTAGTCCCCATCCCCTCTTGTGAGGCCCACCAGATAAACCAAATATGCTCACAGTCGTGGAAGCTACCTGGAGGCTGAGTTAAACCTCCCAACTTTTCACTGGTCAAGGTGAGCATGACCAAAACCCAAGAAGCAGAATGGTAGCACAACTACTTTTGAGTAATTTTTTTGGGGCAGGCCTTCTTTTCCTGCTTGCACTGGAGGAGCACAAGTGCTACAGCAGCCCACTGAGCACTGTGAAGTTTGCTGGATGGCAGCAGCGCACACATTTTCCATTGGCTTTTTAGTGTTTATTTAAGAGTTTCAAGAAAGTTACTCATCACATGTAGGGAGATTAAAGATGGTTCCTTATTAATTCATATGACATATTTAACACTTCTCCTTTATGGTCTTCTTAGGGCTTTGACTGAATATTTATACTAGCCAAATGAAATATAGCCAGGCTCACACTGATGTACCTCCACTAGCCACTGTTGCTATTGTTAATGATTTGCAAATGGGAGTCTCCAAAACAACACACCTTTCCCTTTCCCTTGGACAACTTAAAGGAGAAGTAGATAAAGCCACACTTAGAGTGACAGGCTCCTGCCATGATTTCTGTCTCTCGTAAGAGGTGAGAACACCAATCCCTTTTCCCTTCTCCATTTCTCTTAGACTCCCCTTCCCAAGGCCTCTTGTCTCCAGTGCTCCAGTAGAGATCACATGCTGGGCAGAACAACCTTTGCTCTAATGCCAGCCAAGATCAGCTGATTCAACACAGAAGGATTTGTTGAGCATGATGCTGGAGAAATCTGAAGGGGAAGAAGTGAAAGTTACTTGCCTGGCTTCTTCCATCTTGCAGCTCTCCAGATGTGCTTTTGGGAATAGTTCAGCCTGTGCTGGCATGTTGTGATGGTTATGGGTGTTACCTTCCCCCCCTACCCCTGCCAAGGATTCACAGACTAAACTCACCTGGCTGGAAGTTAAGGAATGAAGCATTATATTTACAGCTTAGCACAATTTACAAGCATATATATGCAATATATTACAGATATTTGCAACTATATACAGCAATATACAAGTTAAAAGTAATACAGAAATACAAGACCCCTCCCAGCAGTCAAAGTGCCCAGGAGGGGCTCCCAACCATCCCTACACCTTCTTTTCACCCTTTCTCTTATCTCAAAATCTTTCTTACATGCAGGGTGAGCTGGAAAGGTCAACAAGGGGTGTTAGAAGCAGAATGATCAGTTGGAAATATGCAGGTTTGGGCAGAAGAGTTAATACGGCAATAGCTAGGCAGAGACTGGCTTATCGTTCTTTGTTTCCATGTTTTCATATGTCCCAGCAGAATGAATGGGTAATATAGACATCCCTAGATTTTCTTCTTACAGCCAATGATCTCATTTCTGTCATTAAAATATTCCAATTAGCCTCAAACCAGCACACATGTGGCTCTGAACTTGCCTGGCTCTGAACTGTGCTAGCTCACCTTTCAGTTTTGAGGATAGTTCTTTAATGGGCTTCCATAACATGCTTCCCACTTCATTTCTGGACACTGGAGAATCAGGCTAGTAGGAGACTTCTGGAGCATTTCCGTCGGCGTCTGGTCAGCGACATGAGACAGAGTCAAGCGGCTGTGAAGCCTCTTTAGAGCTGTGCCGAGTGGTGCCCACTGGGAACCAACTCTGACATTTCTCTAAGTCGTCTGAGCCTGGCTGTTGTACTGTAAAGCTTGCAAGTCTCAAGGTCAAAATAACCTTTCAATACATGTAGAAGTGTTACTTGCTTATGGGCAGATGGAGAGGAAGAGGGGCAGATCTGTGAATATCCTGCTCACGGAATATTGGAGCATCTACATTTGTCTGCTTCTAGTTGTCAGTATTGCTGGTGACTGGAGTTGAGGCATTTCAGTGCTTGAGAGCACCAAGCAGCAACAGGCAAGCAAGCAATAAACCTGATGGAACATTTGTAAACTGCAGCATGCAGAGTATTATGTTTTGCTTGTAGACATAAGTTCTGTAACTGCTCTCTTCTCCAGGGCTTCAGAGGGCAGAACTGTGGAGGTACCATACAGAGGAGACGTGGAACTCACTATCCTGGATATCCTCGGAGGGCTGCGCTCTACCTGCACCTATGTGGGAGCTGCCAAACTGAAGGAACTGAGCAGGAGAACAACCTTTATCCGTGTCACCCAGCAGCACAACCAGGTCTTCTCTTAGCCTAGGATTGGAGGGCTGGAGAGAGGGGTGGGGGAGAGGGGCAGGTATGGCTATTGTCTTGGTTTGCTTTCTCCTCCATGCTGTGTTAGAGGCAAACTCTCTCTCAGAATGGTAGTGTCAGCTATTGGAGGGGCTGTGGCTGGGGATTGAAAGGGGAAGGTTGTGCTATTAACACAGTGCCATTGATTCAAAACACAATAGCCTCATCTTTTACTGTGCCTATTTTATTTTTTTAATCAACATTTCTTTACCTGTTTCCTTAGCCCCACCCTTGTGATAAATAGCTGCTGAAACCTCAGTTAACAAGGAACTGGCTTGTACAGACATGGCTGTTAGGCCTGCACACATTCACACATTCCCTTTTTTTTAAGACTGACTTGTCAGCTACCACTTCTGGCAGTGCATTGCAGACTGGAAGAGACAAAGATGCAGGGAATTGTGTGGAGAAATAATAATAATAATAAAATGTTCTTAATGTTAGTCCTGACAAAAGAATGTATGTTTGTGGCACAGCTGCTAGCCTCCAGAATGTCAGCAGTGGATGAGGCGTGGCTGCTGGCAACTTCTTACTGTGATGCTAAAAATGACAGATCTCCTCCACTTTTGTTTCACAGGGCTGTGGTCCTCCTGTGGACCCATTCCATCAGGTCCATGTCCTTATGACAGGGACACCAAGAACAGTCACTGATAAAGAGTTGACGTTGGATATTTAGTTTTCTAAATAGCAGTTCCTACCATCATTTTGATAAGCAGTAGGTTGTCTTTCTGTTGCAGTTTCTCCTTCTCTCTCTGGTGAGCAGGAGAGAGAAATCAGCTCCAGAAAGACTGAGCTGATGACATATCTGCATCTCACCCATAGTTACATGTGGGTGTTCAGGGACAACCCTCAACTAGGTTGGTGCTCACCATTCACACTGTAGATGGCCAGCTCTCAGACAAGCTGCAAAATTGAAAAAAAAGATGAGCTTGAGCCATCCTTTAACACCCAATCCTGTGCTCTAGTAGTTGCCCTAATTTGCATTATTCTGATGAATCCCGTGTCTTGCTCAGGCCTGCTGCCACTCTCACAAGGAACTGGCGCTGAGGGGATTCTGTGCCTGGCAAGGTGGTCCAAGCATAGAGCAGAACCACTAAAAAACACCAGGTGCTGTTTGTGGATCTACCTCAGCCACATATTTAATCAGGTTCACTACTTGGCATCCTTCTGTGGGAAATGTCATTTTTAAGTCCTCAGTGGTGGGTGACAGTGCATAACCTCGTCGTCTTTAACTCCACCACCGCAATCCTGTTCTGGCTAGAGGAATGCTGTGAGTGTAGTAAATTGTGCTGCAGACCAGGTTTATGACTGCTTTCCTCAGCCAGAAACTGTTGAGCACCCAAGAGCAATCCTGAGGTTTAGTACACGTGACTTGGTTTAACATACCAAAGACCTACAAGCAAGGATGCTGCAAAGGGCAACATTGTATCATTAAAACAATCCCTGCTGAGTGTGTCCATCTCTGGCTTTTTGAAATGCAAGGACACATAAACTACAATTGCCGCTCCAAATAATATTCTGGAGAGGTTTGGCTGAACGTTTGGCAGCGTGGGCCTGGTCCCCTAGCTTACCTGAACTCACCTTAGGGAGGGAGGTCTTGGCACACCAACAGCCTTGCTTGTGCATGAGTGGTGGCTGCAAGGAGTGCAAGTGTAGACCACTTAGGTGGGAGGCCAGCCTGTGAGGGGAGTGAGTCTTGAGCCAGCATCATGCCAGATGCAAACCAGCCTCCCAAGTCTCCTTTCTCTGACAGAAATAAGGGGGTGCACCTCACCCCTCTGCTCATTGCAGTGTCTCACCCTCACTCGCCATAGAGCAAGGGCTTTCACTGTGCTCTTCCGTGTATCTTTCTTCTCACGTTAGGTCACAGTGCGGGTGGGGAGTTGAATGTGGGATGGGGCCACCTTGTTAAAGTGTAGAGTTGTAAGCAGGAGCGAGAGAAGCTTCTGCTTATATTTTCCCTTACAAAGTGTGCCTGTATATTCCTTTCAGTTAGTAACAGAGGTAAAAGGGCTAGGGAGTGAGCAAGAAAGAGAGTAGCAATTAGCCAAACCCCTCTATGTTGTGACTGGGCTGGTGTTTTCCAGTCACAGTCATGATGAGAGTTTTAAGTCTTTCCTGAACAAAGCAGTCCCTAATTTATATTTATTGAGCTCCACTGTCTTGAAGGGACATGCTGCTACAGCATTCTGCCAGTGTGTGTACAGTGTCTGTCCATCACTGCCGCCCACTCCTCCACCTGGGAAAACATAGAATGTTGCTTTTTAGTTGCTAGTATCAGTTTCATACCAGAAGTTCTTTGTTGGAGCCAGGACGGCTTTTCCAAATACCAGGTATGGCCTTGATTTTGTGGAAGAGAGAAGGAAAAACATAGCTCAGGCCCAAGAGCAGCAGTTTGTTCGCTTGTGAGCTGGGAGCCTCTGTGGGCTTACCTGCAGGCAAAGAGCTGCCTGGGAGCAGAAGGGCTGAAGCATGTTTCAATTAGATGCACTCCTAAACACAGCATGGACCACCTCCCTGCAGCCTTCATTTCTCTTGTGGTTATTCAGATGCTTAAGCAAGCCCTCCCCAGCATTTACTTGACACAATGTTTACTGGTGGAAGTTTTCATACGTAAATAAACACCTCAAGAGTCCAAAACTCCATGGCTTGCTTGTGATAACTATGAAGGATTTCTGCATAATCAGCCAGAAAGAGCTGATGAGCATTTGATATCCCCTTGCCCCACTCGGCCCTGCTGAGATGGTGATGCCGAGTGCTGCCTCCGCTCATCTGCAGCAACAGTGTGTGCAATGCCACCACCATTTAAATACAATGATCAAACGTTGTAAATTATTTTGATTTTGTTACGCAATAGCAAGCTTTACTCTGATGATCTGGAACGGGTTTTATTGCTATGGATGGGTGCGTGTGTATTCCTGCATCATGGTGAATAAAAGCAACTCTCAAATGCATTCCTGGGGGGTGTGTGTTGTGTGTGTGTGTGTGTAAGTCAGATCAGGCAAATGACTTCCCTAGAAATGCTCTATCCTGTTCAGCCATAACTCATAAAGACAAAAGATGCTTTTGCAATTGGCACTGTTATTTTATTAGTACGAGTATACTGAAACAATAAACTTGTACTGGTATACAGACAATTTCTTTAAAACAATTTTGTTCAAATTTTGAATCAAACATTGTTTTATTATAATAATGAAATAATTTCTACCTAGAAAACCTGCAAGCACCATCAAAGAAAGGGACCATAAAATTCAATAAACAGACGCGAGTGTATCCTACAAATAGACACACCACCATTAGAAAATAGAATATGAATTCTTCCTTTTTTTTTTTTTAATATTTGTTTTAAAAAAGCTAGTGCAAGTACAATATTTTACACTGGAATTACAGAGAGTATGCACGCATATGGAAAAAAGTTCTGTCACAATAAAAGCTCTTAACTATGTCTGTATGCACTTAAAATCTTCTCCTCTTTTCAATAAGGTGCAAAACGTTATTCCCTCCCTATTTCTCCTTTGTACTGGCCATGTCAGCTCAATTTCTCCCCAATGCAAAGCTGCAATATCCCTTTTACTGGGCCTACACTAGGAACTACAACTGGAAGTGTGATTTGCAACAACCCTCATCAGTAATACCAAACGATTTAGAAAACAGAAACAAAACCAAAGACCTTAAAAAACTTCTGCTGTAGAATGGCTAAATTTTACCCTGGCATGGCCTGATGCCTCTGCCGGCTGCTGGGAGCAGTGACATAGCTAGTACAAAATGATTTTCAGTAGCTCACCCAAACTGAAAAAGGTTGGGAAATCCCCCTCCCCCCTTTTGTAACACTGTGAAAAGGACAGTGTTTAACAAGTTAATATATTATTTAAAAAAAAAAAAAAAAAAAAGGAAAATAAAAACAAAAGAGCAAATACATATATTAGTGAGTTTCAACATTAGCTGACTGTCATGAAGAGCTGCATCTATGCCTTAACAGATTAGTAACTTTGCTAAGAGGCCAGTCCAATGGTCAGGCAAGAAGACACAGACCAAGCCACCTTCAGCTGCCCCTGGCCCATTTTTGCCCTCTGCTACACAGATCCAAACCCAACTGACTTAGACAGGAGTTCTGCAGAGCGTGTTTAAAGGGAGAGTATGTGAGTCCTGGACTTTTAGAGTGAACACCAGAGCAGGGTCCCCTGGCTGGCTGGTGTAAAGGCGCAGCTGAGCGCTGCCCAGGGAGCCAGCAGTCCCTCACTGGCTCCATGCTGGCCGAGGATCTGGGCCCTGAAGTTCTGCTCATCAGCAATCCCATAGTACAGCAATGGCAGCTTCAGTGAGTGACTAACGCTCGCTGCAAACACTTCCAATGCATATCTACTGCAAGGGAAAGGGCACAGGAGCTTTGACTGCTCAAAACAGAAATTAATAAAAAAGTAACAACCTTGGATGAAGCCTCCATAAAATCTTTAGTGGAAGACTTGAGTCCTTTCAGCTAATGACAAGAAAAAAAATACAGAAACCGTAGAGCCTGTTATTGTATAAATACTACTGTTGGCTGAATGCACTTCAGTGTAACGCAACTGGGGCTGATTTTCAGAGCACCCGGGGGTCACTTGGAAAGGGCGAGTGTTTCTGCCCTGTCTGCCAGTGGGAGCTGAAGCCTAGGTTACCTCTTGGGGGGGCGGGGGGGTGGAAGCAGCCCAAAACCTCACCTGTTTCACCCTGCCATCAGCTCCCAGCTGACCAGCTCAATCTTTGGACAGAAAAGGACCCTCTCCTCAGAAACTGCTTCATGATCCTCTCCTCTTGGCTTCTGAAAAACACCAGTCTCACCATTAGTCTAGACCACAACTGGAAACTTGCTCTGTGTGACTAACCGCTCCCTAGCATCTCTGAAAGCAGAGCTGGGGGAGAAGGGCAGTGACAGGTGCTGGAAGGCCAGGTTGCCTTAAGTATCACTCTTGCTGCTAGCACTGGGCTAGGATCCCTTGTTAAAAGCACTTCTTGCTCAGGGTTATACTCTTTGGGTTTCGTCTGGAACAGGAAGTGCTGAAAACACATGGAACAGCATCCCAGAGAGGAGAAAAAAATGGGACCAAAAGATTTTAGGCAGAAACAAAGCAGGTCACGTTCAGCTGGCATCAGCTCTCCACTCCAGGGCTGCTGCAAGCCCTGGCCCTGGCAGGGCCCTGATACCAGGGTCAGTCTGACCCTGTTGGTGAAGGGCATGGATGAGGCCTCCCTCAAAACCAGCCATTCCCTGTGGACTGTTCAGGGCTCCCTTGGTGCAGGCAGGACAGACTTAAAGCCAAAACACAGGTGGAGAATGAGACTCTTGTTTCTCACAGTAGCCACTCTTTGAAGTGCCAAGTAGCTGCACTTGAGAATTTCTGCTCCAAGGTGTGTTTTTCAGCACAGGAATAAACAGTGTGAAGCATGACTCCATTCCCTGGAAATGGGACCCATGTAATACGAACAGAAAATTAAGCACAGTTGTTCTTTAAGAGCCTTTTAAGTAGTAATTCTTCCTGGCCAAAGCCAATACAAATCAGATCATCTAGACATGACATTTTCTATATACAAAAAACATGTAACTTTCAACCTTTCTCTGCTTTTGTATTTAAAAACTTTTTTTTTTTTTTTTTTTACAAACAAGGTATGAAACTCACTGTTCAAACAGAGCCATCTCTTTTTCAAACACTGAATGAATCATTCCAACATTCATTTTTCTTTTGTGCAATTGTTTAAAACATTACCTGTACTCCTCAATGTGAGTGCTTCAAAAAAAGTTTCTATTTTTAATAAGCTTCTCAAATTAGGTTTACATCAAAAAATATTCCCACAAGGTATAGTGCTACAAGAAAAGATCCTATCAGTAAAGGTAACACATCTGAAGCGAGGTTGTCTATGTAAAAGAAATTGAACTCTGGAGTAGAGGTGTGCAACGCGTTTGGAATTTCCCTATCGACACAAAGCAAGGCTGTCCTCAGGACAGGGAATCCAAGCAGACGTGTAGGCATACGTGTAAAAAAAGTCCACACATACTTATTTGTGTGCAAACAGACACTTCTGTCTGGGGGGAGGGGGTGCGCACATACACTTATCTGCATCAACAAATCCTCATTTTGCTCTTTATTCCTGGATTTGGAGGGTGCAAGGATTGGATAAAACAGAGGAAAGGAAATTGGTGGTGTGTTCATTCTCCTTGCTTTTCACATCGGCACAGGCCAGAGGCCAGAGCACACTCTGTTACCTGTGATGATGGGGAGGGGAGAAATAGAAATTACTGGTACAAGTGCCTGTCCCACTTGCCACTTGTCCAGTTCCTGGGACAGCAGAAGTGTTTCAACAGGCCAAATCCCTCCTGCTCACCTGGGTCTTTCACCCTGGTGAACCTGGATGAATTCCAAGATTTTTCCAACTGCGTGTTTAAGAACCAAGCTTCAATTTCACAAAGATTTATACATGTGCTTCACAGTAAGCTCCTGAGCAGCCTTCGCTGGCCAGTCTGGACCTCCCATAAGCACGTGTTTAAGTGTTTGCAGAACTGGGTCCCAGGACACATACAGAGCACTGTGCCAAGAGCCCCTCTCTTTGAAATAACACTGTTAGTGTTTAAAAATAATTGAGGATTTGCTCTCCTTGATACAGGCTTTTTTTTTTTTTTTTTTTTCCTTAAGCAGTTGCAAGTATTAACAGAATTTCACTGTTTCCTCTTTACTATTGGCAACACACTTGAAAAGTAAAATAAATCTCTGCAGAATGATTTTTCATGATAACCAACAGCTACAGTTCACACTGAGCCTGCTGCTTTTGTATTGCAATCTAAGTGAGATCTACAAAGTTTAAACTATGAGATGCAGGAAATCCAAACTTGTCTGTAACATTGTACATCCCTACTCCGGAGCAGTAAAAGTGCTGCTTCTGGTCACATCAGTGTACCACACATATGCCAGCCCCATCCCTGAGTAAAAGGTGTGAAAGATTTCTAAATGTTCCTTGATTTAAGGGAAACGAGAGTAGTGATGTCACTTCCCCACAGTGAGAAAATGACGGAAACAACAGATCAAACAAAGTGACAGCAGGACAAAGGAATTAAAAGGAAAGCAAAAAAGGAACATGTGTTCCCCCCCTCCTCCTGAGGTCTGCGTCTTCGAGGGAAAGTGAGCCCGAGGGCGGCGTATGAAATGGCAAAGTAGGTCAACGGCGACTCCGATTTGGGTCTGGACCAGAGGACTCAAGGTAAGTGACATCAAACTCAAATTCCCCATGATGTGGCCCAAACAAACTGAAACAATGCCTAAGTTAAACACTCTAAGGAACAGTCATTTAATATATATAGATATATAGATAGATTAGATAGATAGATAGATAGATAGATAGACAGATAGATATTTTTTTAGAAATACCTATAAAGAGGTTCCTGTTTTATTTTTTCTTTGCCCTGACTAATTTCTTGGTGATTGTATGCATTTTGTTGTAAACTAAACAGGCCTGCTACAAAAAGAAAGGAATTTTAAAAAAGAAAAAAAAAAAAAAAAAAAAGGAAAATGACTGTCAGTTACTATTGCAAAGTGGATGCCGTGCAGCAGCAGTGGCTCAATCTCCTCCTTCAGCTTCATCTCAGCATTTATGCCTGCAAGTGGTGTTTTTGTGTGCGCCTGGGGATGGATGGAAATGTCCAGGTGCTGGGATTTGCTGCAAGGGATGCTCGGGCCAGGGGAAGAGGCAATGCTCCCCTTTGCAAAGGACTTGGTCCCAGAGGGGACTTTTCTTTCCCTGGTGGGAGTCAGGTCTCCTCTGTGTGCCATCCGGGCAGAGGGTGCCCCTCAGCTGTACAGCCAAGGGCCACTCTCCACCTGGAGGGCATGCAGGAATTAATGTCTTTTTATATTTTTATTTCTTCCTTTATTTGGTTTCTGGATCTTTTTAAACAGAAAAGGGTTTGTGTTTCCTGGGGTGAGGGATGCTTGACCCTTAAATAATATGCTTAATTTTTACTTTATTTTGGCAGGGAGGAGGATAGAGAGGGAATTAATAATAGAATGGGGGGGTGGGGGAAATAAGTAGAAACAAGAAAATTATTTTAAAATAACCCAACATGGAAAATCAGAAGAGGGTATGAGATCTAGCTAACACCACATGGGTGAGTCTAAGTTGGCACATAAAGTATTGCACATCCTACAAAAGCCAAAGCATGGAAAGGGAAAACTGTTTGGAAAGAACCAGTTATTTCAGAATTCCTCAGTCTGAAATACAAGCACAGAACTAATACATTCCTATTGCTCCAAAATTTTTATTATTATTATTATTTTTATTTTTAGTGTTAGTTGAATATATCCAGTCAGTTCAATAGCCTCTGCTTCCTTATTAACCACAAATGTGTATGCGCATGGTTTTACTTGAGATTTGTGGTTTTATTCCAAGTACACATGAAGTATGGAAATAGTGGTATGACTGTGAACCAAAATCTCTAATTCTTTCTATTCCTTTACCATCAAAGCTTAAAAACAAAACAGGAAACAAAAAAGAAACAATAAATTGCAAGTGCCCTGAGCAGAGTATATGGAAGATTAAGCAACTTCTCTGAGCAGAAATATTAACAAATAAGCACTAACTAAGCAGTCTGACTGTGAGAAGAAACCCACTCAGCTATTTGGTAGCCTGCCGAGAGGTTAATAAAATTCAAGGAAATTCAAGAAAAGTTTCAAGCTATTTTAAAGGTATTTCAACTTTTTGGTGCACCCCAGAATATGGTATAAAACAATTAGTTCTGGTGTGAGCTAAATTTCAAGTAACAAATAACAGAGTCGAAGCTAGGGTTCGGGGTTAACATTTCTCTTAAATAAAAGCACTGTTATTTTAGGGGAGAGGGAAAACAAGACTTTTAAATAGATTTGTTCACTTTAGGTCACTGCATTTCTGGTGACAGACTTTTATTTCCTTTTCTCCCTATCAGTACAGCTTCTTCAAAACTACCTGAAGAACTTGCCAACCAAAATTGACGACATGAACGTTTGCTCGCGTAGGGCCCAAGCGCATTCCCACTGAAATCAACGGCGTCTCTCTAGTGGCAGCAACAGGCTTTAGCGCTCAGCCCCCAAGTGCTTCATACTTGCACTTCCCCGAGGCTCGTGCAGGAGGCTGGGTGCACAGCACCTCCAAGAATCCAGCCCTACCTAGGGAAAGAAAAGACTGAACGGCATGAATTCCCCCCCCCCCCCAAATCTTAATTGGTTTGTACCAAACTCTTGAAAACTTGCCTTTCCAATGGAAAACAATGCAATTAAAATAACAAATAATAATAATAAAATAACAATAGGTTTGTTTTCAAAACAAACAAACACCTTGCTTACATACAGAAATGTTTCTTGTGGAAAATTCTCTCAGCAAGTCTGAAGAAAAATTCTCAGAGCTGTCCCAGTAGGACCTGGTTCTGTGTGGCAGATATGGTAGAAAGACCAAAAATGAACTTGAAAAGGAACATAACCCTATGAAATGGCCTAGAGCGTAGGCAGGTTAGTGAGTAATTGCTACATTTGTTTATGCTCTTTCAGACCCGCCCCCCAACCCACAACATTATTAGGTAAAAACTGCAGGAATACCACACAAATGATAAACTCAAGATGTGCAAATTGCAAGATTCTTTAAAGTCCATCTTTTTCAAAAACACTGGACAATGGTATTTTTTTTCCTCTCTCCTTTTTTCCTTTCTCTTATTTTTTTTTAATTATTATCTGTCAGCTCGCATATGCCTTTAACTCTTTCTCAAGCATTAAAGTTTAAAAAGTGCCTCCTATTAAGTAGTCCTTTGTGGACAATGACTGTCACATACTAGTTCAATAATTCACATTCATCCCTTTGAAACCACATAAAAACTTTCAGCATCTTGCCTGTGAGAAAACTCTACATAGTTGCATGTAGTTACAGTGTTGAAGAGATTTGTTTGTTGTTTGTTGTTGTTGCTTTCCGAGCAGATTAAAGTGAGATACAGTACGTACTGAGTGTTAGACCAGGATGCTCAGCAATAAAGTGTGAACAGCATTTTAAGTGCTTAAAGACATTCTAGGTTCATCTTCAACAGCGGATTCCTGTGTCACACCAAGATTTGAAAAAAGTGGCACCAGTTGTCCATAATCATGAACTGAAAACAGTACTAAAGATTTGCAACCTAACTGCAAACGAAGGATGCCTGTGATCTCAAAGGGGCAGTATGCGTCTACCTTGTGGAAGCAAATGTCAATGGCGTAACCCGGTTGATTTGTCTAACACTGCACAGAAACAGGAGTGAGCCTGAGCCAGGCGCATCCAGGGAGCCGGAGGCCTCCTCGTGCACACTCACGCACACTCAGGACACATGCACGCACCCACCCACCCCACTGCCGCGAAGCAAAACCTTGCAGGGTGACTGGTGCAGGAGCCTGTACAGCCTCCCTGTCTGCTGACTCCAAGCAATGGAACTGCACTAGCAAGCAGAAAGGAAATGTTGGTGTGGCAGTTGCTTTAGGAATAAAAATCAGTGCAGTCAGACCCCATGGGGGGAAAAAAATATATATATACATATACACACACACAAATATATACACANATATATATATATATATATATATATATATATATATATATACTCTAGAGCCTTGAGTAAGAGTTGGCTTGTTGTTGAGAACGTCAGAGACTGTCTGATCCTTTTCAGTAACACCCATGGGTTCTTTCCTCAGCATCCACCTGGGGTGAGGAAACCTCTTCACCAAACCGCCAGAGCCGCAGCCCCTCCTTGGGAGGGAGGGACGCGCACGCGCGCACACACACACACACACACACACTCACACACAGTCCACGCATGACATACACCACTGCTACAGTTCCCTTCTCCTCACCTCCCCCCAGAAAACTAGAATAGGAACCAAAACAACAAAACAAAACAAAAATGACAAGAAGAAAAAAAACAAAATCACAGCTGGACCCTGTCCTACACGAGGTGTTAGAAAACAGGAGCCATGACAACACATTCATTTCCACTAAGGGTGTGTGAAGCAGATACTGCCCCTTCTGTAGCTCTCAATAAACCTAGTCACTGACAAAACACTTGTGGAAAAACATATGCACCAGTCTCCTGCATAATACCAGCTGCAACTATAACAACAAGGTTATAACAAAAACCTAAAATAAGATGATAACGTGTAAATACTGGGTTATTTAGTCTACAGTACAGTAATCTGGATAAAAATGACAAAGGATAGCCTAATTTCCTTTCCCCAAACAGCTTTTACTTTCCTACATTGGATCGACCTTCAATGCAAATCTTAACCTCCTGAGGAATAAAAGAAGGTTTGGGAAGAGTCAAAGGTGGCTCCTCTTCTGATTTCTCTAGTTTTCGTGATTCAGGGGCTGACCACCTCCTCTTCCTCGTTGCCGGGGGCTTGCTGGGTTCTATTTTGGTGAGCAAAGGTGCTGCAGGCAATCCTATTTTGTCTGGAAACTTCAGTTCACCGTTCTCAGCTAACATCTGTGTGCTTCCCTGATTAATCCCATTTTCCTGCTCTGCATACCTGTGTCTACTTCCAGCTAGACTGTCATTCTTTGAATGCTTCAGCAAGATACTAGCTGAGTCCATGGGCTGGCCCTTTTTAATAGAGCCATTCTTCAGGTTCTTGAGTGTGAGCGATATGCAGACGTCCCCCACTGAGAGTTTGGAGCATGGCAAATCAAAGAGCTGGCTGGTTCTCTCGGGGCAGCAAGATGACCAGCCTTGTCCAAATACAAAAAAAGGGTATTCTACCAAGACCTCCACGCTGACCTGCAGAAGAGGGGACAACAGAGAGAGAGACAGAGGGAGAGAGGGAAGAGCATGAGATCACTCTTGCGCCCTCACGTACCTGCACGGCAAGCGACTCTTGCTGCAGAGAGAGGGATAAAGCTGAAATGGCAAAAGTACTGCTCGGCTTTCACAAAACCAGTAACACTGACCACCAGACCTTATGCCTGTCCTTGTCACACAGGTCTTAATGGTTTCCTCTGAGAGGACCTCAACGTTTCTTAGCGCAGGACTTCAGTGGGAATCAAGCTTTACCTTTATCCAGTCACCCAGAGAGATTGTAAGACGTAAAACAGCTTTAGCATCTGACAAACACCATCCCCTTGTGGTACATAGAGCCTGTCATTCACATCTAAAGACACTTTCCACCCAGAGGATGGCACAACAACAGCTCTCAGTTCTGATGCGATTTCCTAAATGACCACGGGAATGTCACTGTCACCTCTGCCAGAAGCAGCGTGTACTTACCAGCATGAAACTGCTGAGGGCATGCTGATTTCCAGGGGAAGGGCATGAGCACGCAAAGTTTTAGCCCCAAGAGCAGTCAGTGTGAACCTACCTTTCCCCAGCAGTCCTATTGCCAGTCCAGTTTCTTTCCTTCTCATGTCTGCTCTCCCACTCTGTAGCCAAGTTCTCATCCTGCGCTCCCTTAGGTAGAGGATCTCTTCTCTTCCTTCTGCAGTTCCTGCACTGGGTCTCCTTTTCTGCACCATGTCCCTTTTTGCTATCACTTTGCCCATTGTAAAACCATATCTAGTTATGAATCCTACCTATCTTATGAGGAGCTCCCATGGCCAGAAGAAAGGACTATGTAGTAGTTTAAGGCTTACTGGAATACTCTAATAAGAGAAATTGGTACTTTCCTGAAAGTTCAGTGCAGAATCTGAATGAGCAGGGCATTGGTTGTAAAAGAATAATAATGACAAAGTCTGTATCATTCATTGGTTTGCTAAGAGGTATAAAAAGCCAATATATAAACAATTATTTTTTTCTTGGCTCTTGGGCACTGGATCTGTTCATTGTTCCTTCGCTTCTATCTCTAATCTCCTCCAGTAACTTTGGTTGATCGGATAACACAAGAGCTTTGCTGGTTGTTTTCTGTATGGGGAGACAGAGGGTAGTGTTGGCTCCTTTTGGGCTTTCTTTGTCCCAGGGGGAGGAAGACTGGATCTCTGTATTATTTCTAAATTGTATATAATTGTAAATACATGTAAATATATTGTATATATATGCTTGTAAATTTAACTTTGCTGTAAAACAGAGCCTTATCTTACTTCCCAGCCTTCTGAGCTGGTCTGGTAAATTTTAACTGGAGGGTGGGGGAAGTTCCTAACCCACCACAGACTAAACAACAGGTGCCCACTGCTCCCTGACCTGGTGAATGCAAGGATCTTGCATTTGGGACCTTGAGGTCTCAACATAACAAAGGACCTAAACGCTTGCTTCTCTTTGCATGTGTCAGCAGTCCAGTGCTCACTACACAGTGCTGTGTCTGCAAGCTCCAACACTTGCTGTAGGCTCATGTGATTTGCAACCCCTGGGGTCAAGCCACCCTCCCCTGCCCCACACACCACACTGAGTGCAGGATATTCCATTACTTTTAAATTTGTCATGTGTTTTTAACTTGTTGTGTGCAATAGCAGTGAGATGTACAGCTCTAAGAAGGTGGCTTATACTGAAGTCAGATAACCACCGCTCTGCTCCCAAGGTCCGCGAGTCCTCTGGAGCTCTTCTCAGGTATGGGGGGCAGGATCCTCCTCTGCTGGTGTAAACCCTATTTGGTAGGTGCTAAAGGGCAGGAGAACATTTGAATACGCGTGCTCATCTCTTTTTTGAGCCATTCAGCAGGCATGGAGCATACCAGCTGCCCAGGGAGCCCTCCCTTTCCAGGAACACTGACTCGCGTGAAAGGATCAGCACAGCAGGCTTGTGAAACCACCTCTCACCCTGGGGAGCGAGTAACACTGTCACACAGAGCATGGCCTTGTATTGTTACAATTTCAGCATTAAGGAATAGAAGCAGTTTGAGAAGCACATTGCACTCCGGTGTTAAAACACCTCAGTTCATGATATTGTGAACCTTGGAATGAAGTTACACAGCCTGCCTCACAAAAGAGATTGGACTCAATGACAGTACAGCACCCAGCAGCCCTGCTGCTTCCCTTACCCTTTAGAGGCACCTTGCAAGCAAGACCCAAGGCAGCTCCTCTTGTACCCTAGACACTCCACATCCCTTTGGGGCAGGAAGTCTGATCAGTGATATCCCACAGCTCAGACAGAGAGTCTCCAGAAGAGAAAACCAAAGATTCCCATCAGATGCTGACCGTGCTTCTGACTGGTTAAGCCCGTGCCATGTAGCAGCAGTCAACTGCAGGTTATGAGGCAGTTGAATCTGATGGGAAAAAAACCCTTATAAAGTTTGTGAACATACGTTATATATGTAGGGGCACTGGACTAGATGATCTCTAAAGGTCCCTTGCAACCCAAATGCTCCATGTTTTATCCTGCCACTCCACCTGCCCAACTTATTAAGTCATTGTGCAAGGAATTTTTAAAGGAGTGGTTCAGAGGTACAAGACCCCCACTGCTCTCTCCTTTATATTGCTGTTTCACTCCCTTCAGAATTCCTCCCTTCCTCCCTTTGGAATTTCTCCCTTCCAAATTCATTCCTTCTCTCTCCTTTCTCCCTTCTCTTCTTCACTTCCCTTCCTTTTTTTTTTTTCTGTATTTTTCTTCTTCCCCATCCTTGTCAAAAGCTATTTGTATCTGTGAGAATCATATACGCCTTGTGTGTATCATCCTCACTGACAACACACATTCCTCTTATGTGAAAATGCTTCCATCACATATTACACTGCTTTTTTTTTCCCACTGTGGCATCCAAAACACCTGCCTCAACTGTCTACCGCTGAAACAAATCCCAGAACTGGTGCTGGTGATCATGAGTAACAAAAAAAAAAAAGCTGAAATGCATGAATTTCCACGATCCCATCACAGCATGCACATACAACTATGGATTTGAAATAGGTTCCCTCACAGATTACCAAGCCCTGTTTCAACTGGTCACTGCTGGATTCAGCTAACTTGGGATTTAGGGTAACCATTCTCTGGAAGGAGGGAAGGGATGCCATCCAGAGGGACCCTGAACAGGCTGGAGAGGTGGGCCCAAGCCAACCTCATGAAGTTCAACAAGATCAAGTGCAAGGTCGTGCATCTGGGTTGGGGCAATTCCAGGCACCAATACAGGCTGGGCAGTGACTGGTTTGAGAGCAGCCCTGAAGAAAAGGACTTGAGGGTGCTGGTGGATGAGAAGCTCAACATGAGCCGTCAGTGTGCAGTAGCAGCCCATAAAGCCAACTGTATCCTGGGCTACATCATGAGAAGTGCGGCCAGCAGGTCAAGAGAGGTGATTCTCCCTCTCTACTCCACTCTGATGAGACTCCACCTGGAGTACTGTGTCCAGTTCTAGAGCCCCTATTACAGGAAAGGTATGGACATGCTGGAACATGTCCAGAGAAGGGCCATGAGGATGATCAGAGGGCTGAAGCTCCTCTCCTATGGAGACAGGTAGAGAGAGTTGGGGCTATTCAGTCTGGAGAAGAGAAGGCTCCAAGGAGACCTTATTATGGCCTTCCAGTATCTTAAGGAAAGCTGGTGAGGGACTTTTTAGGATGTCAGGTAGTGATAGGACCAGGGGAAATGGAGCAAAAATAGCAGTGGGTAGATTCAGATTGGATGTTAGGAAAAAGTTCTTCACCATGAGGGTGGTGAGAACCTGAAACAGGTTGCCCAGGGAGGTGGTGGGACCTCATCCCTGAAAGTTTTGAAGGCTAGGCTGGATGGAGCTCTGAGCAACCTGATCTAGTGTGAGGTGGGGTTGGAACTAGATGATCCTTGAGGTCACTTCCAGCCCTGACAATTCTATGATTCTAAGTCAAAGAACCCTTAAATATGAAAGTTCAGTAAAAAACACTTGATCATTATTTTTCCTGCATTAAATCACTAAAAAATTATTTTTAAAAGCAGTCTTCCCCAATATCCTTATCCCGACAGATATCCCCAATATCCCATGATTACCGTGGGAGAAAAAGAAACATGGGACTTAATTTTTCCAAAGACAAAGCAAGAAACCAAAATGCTGGTCCCTCTTCAAGGACACAGAAGCTCTACTGCAAGCTACATTTTTATTTACATTTTCTAAGATTGATTGGTGAAAACACCTAAATCTCTTCAGTGCAGGCTGCTGTTTTCTATAACCCTGTATGATTTTATTCCTCAGCCAAATTCCACATATAAGGTGGGCAATTTCAGTTACTTCACTGAAAAGCATGTATCTTTAGGTGGGTTAGTTTCCCCCTAGGTTTCCATACCAGGAGAAGGGTTGAATTTTTCCAGGTGATTGGAAGACAGGGAAATGAGGGTAGAATGACCTCTCTCCCTCAGTGCTGTGCTGGGGAAGGGCAGCCATGGGCTAGCAGTGGTAAAGATACAACAGCAGCTGCATGGTGCCTCCCTGTTTACATTACAGTTGTGTATATGGCTTGGCTAAAAGAAATCTACCTGTGTCACGTTAGCACAGAGTCTGAAAACACAAATTCATTGATATTACAGTGACTTACCAGAGATCCCTGGGAGGAACATGTAAGTGAGCCAAAGCTAATGATAACAATGCTATTTTTGTATGGCACTTACTCTCTACAACTCACACTCCCTTGATAATACTGCTTGAAAAGCTCCCTCCTTCCTCAAGTGTGCACATAACTTAATTGCAACAAAATACTCTGTGAAGCTACACTAAACATGCAGATATATCCCCACTGTACTCCAAAGTCAGAATATATTTAAGTGCAGCAGCACCACAGTGCCTCTGCTCAAAGCAGCACAAGTAAGCACTCTTGTCTCAAGGAGAAGTCTAAGCCCTCTTCACACAAACCATTTTTCTAATGAGTCATGACTGTCGCATGCCTGCTAACAAGACCAAATGCTTTCATACGGCTACGTCGGGCTGAGGGTGAGGTCACAGAGACTCAAGTGCATAGAAACCTCTCTCTCTCTGTCTCTCTCTCTCTCTCTCAAATGAGGCAAGGGAAAACCGGCAGAGCTGTCCCTGCTAAGCAGGGACACAGCTGATCTGGGAAGAGGCCCAAGTCCTGGAATCTGCAGGAAACCCAAATTAAACCCTTGTTTCTAATCATATCTCTACGTGA
Organism: Ramphastos sulfuratus; assembly: GCA_013399055.1. NCBI lineage: Eukaryota > Metazoa > Chordata > Aves > Piciformes > Ramphastidae > Ramphastos > Ramphastos sulfuratus. The sequence continues at coordinate 26,095 of WBNM01041177.1, forward strand.
CTCGTTCTCCATTCTGGAAGCATCCCCGGTGGGAAACACAGCTGGGGAATATTTTGGCTGCAATGATGTCAGCCTGCTCCTGATAGGCTTCTCTGTAAGGTGACACTTTGCTGGGTGAGACCCAGCGTGGCCCTGGATTTTTATAGCCTCAGACTCGGCTTGCTTTCCGCCAGAGGATGGCACTCCACCCCATGCAAACCCGGCGCTACTACACATCGCCTGCACTGACAGATCTGTGAACAAGATGTGACACAAATGCTACCTGCTGGTTTGTACCTCTTCTGCTAGTGCAGAAACCCGTGGCCTGGCTGCAGGGAGAGAAAGGAGAGCAAGATACAAATTGCAGATGGGAGATTGCTGCTTTTGAAATCTCATTATCTGAGGCACCAGGGAAAATTATACTAACTGGTCCTGATCCAAGAACAGTTCTTCTAATCACGAGACCTGAGATGCACCAAAATACAGCTGAAGGGGAGGGAAAAAAATGCCTTCCTTAATACCGAAGTTGCCAGAGGCCCAGCTTCTATCAGCTGTGGAGATGCATGTACAGACATGAACAAAACCACACACTGAATCTGAACATTTCACATGAGAAAGTAGGTCATAAGTAGCCATTTATCATCTATGTGTAACCCAGGAAGGGCTGGCTACAGACTACTGAGATTATAATAACTGTTTTTGTGTAATCTGCTCCTCAGTACTGCTGATGTTGGTCTTCTACAAACTGTCAGTCTGAGGTGCTTTACTACATGTGTCCATGCCCTGCTCCTCTCTCTTCTCTGGTTCTCCAGTGCTGAGGGCTGCAGATGCTGTAGGTTTGCAGCACTCAACCCAAACGAACAAGATTTACAACAAGATAACTTAAAATTAGTACCTGTAATCTAAAATCTACATCTTCTTTGCTGTAGTTTAAAACTGTTGCCCCTTGTCTTATCACCACATGCCCTTATAAATAGTCCCTCTCCAGCTATCCTGTAGGCCTTCTTCGGGTACTGGAAGGCCACAATAAGGTCTCCCCAGAGCTTTCTCTTCTCCAGGCTTAGTAGACCCAACTCCCTCAGCCTGTCCTTGTAGGAGAGGTGCTCCAGCCCTCTAATCATCTTTCTGGCCTTCCTCTGGACCCTTCCCAACAGATCCACGTCCTTCTTGTGTTGGCTCCAGAGCTGGATGCAGTACTCCAAGTGGGGTCTCACAAGAGTGGAGTAGAGCGGGAGAATCACCTCTCTTGACCTGCTGGCCATGCATCTTTTAATGCAGCCCAGGATTCTGGGCTGTGTGCTGGCTTTTTGGGCTGCCAGCACACATTGCTGGCCCATGTTGAGCACCTTATCAATTAGCACCCCAAAGGCCTTCTCTGCAGGGCTGCTCTCAATCCGCTCATCGCTCAGCCTATATTTGTACTTGGGATTATCCTGACCCAGGTGCAGGACCTTGCACTTGGCCTTGCTGAACTTCATGAGGTTGGCAGAGCCAGTATCTGAAGGTCCCTGTGGACGGCAACCCTTCCCTCCAGTGTGTTGACTGCACCACAGCTTGGCATCATTGGCAAGCTTGCCAAGGGTGCACCCAATCCCACTGTCCATGTCTCCAACAAGTATGTTAGACAGCACCAGTCCCAGCACTGATCCCTAAGGGGGCCCACTCATCACAGGTCTCCATTTGGATATCGGAGCCACTAAATACAACTCTTTGAGAGCAGTCTAGCCAATTCCTTATCCACCAAGTGGTCCATCTATCAAATCCATGCCCTTCCAATTTAGAGAGTAGGATGTCATGAGGGACAGTGTTGAATGCTTTGCACTAGTCCAGGAACATGATGTTGGTTGCTCTTCCTTTATCCACCAAATTTGACAGGAAGGATTTTCCCTTGGTGAAGCAATGCTGGTTGCCACCAACCGCCTTCTCTTTGTCCATCTGCCCTAGCAGAGGCTTCAGGAGGATCTGCTCCATTACCTTGCCAGGCACTGAGGCCTGTAGTTCCCCAGGTCTTTTTATCTCTCTTTTTGAAAATGAGGCTCATGTTTCCCCTTTTTCAGTCAGTGGGCCAGACCATCATGACTTTTCAAATATGACAGAAAGTGGCTTTGCAACTTCACCTGCTAGTCCATGGGTCCATGGATGGGTCTCATCAGCTCCCATGTACTTAGGCACCTTCAGGTTCATTAGGTGGTCTCAAACCTGGTCTTCTCTACAATGGGCAGATCTCCATTCCCCCAGTCCCTCTCCTTGCCCTCTGCAATTTGGATGGTATGGTTATAGCCCTTGCTATTGAAGATCGAGTCACTGTTGAGTACCTCAGCCTTCTCTATATTCTGTGTGACCAGGCCCCTTGTTTCCTTCCACAGAGTGCCCAGATTTTCCCTGTTCTTCATTTTGTCACTGACATACTCCTCTTGATACCCTTGATGTCCCCAGCCAGATTTAATTCTATCTGGGCCCTAGCATTCCTAACCTGATTCCTGACTGCTTGGACAATTTCTTTGTATTCCTCCCAGGTCACCTATCCCTCTGTAGGCTTCCCTTTTGCAACTAATGGTGTCCAGGAGCTCCCCATTCATCTATGCAGGCTTCCTGGCATTCTCAACCATGTTTCTCTTCACCAGGATGCACTGCTTCTGGGCTCAGAAGAGGTGATCCTTGAATACTAACCAGCTTTCTCGGGACCTCTTCCCTCCAGGGCTTCATCCCACAGCACCCTACTAAGCAGGTCCTTGGGAAGTTCAAAGTCTGCTCTCCTGAAGTCCAGGCTAGTGAGCTTCCTATGCACCCTCCTTGTTGTCCTAAGGATCATGATTCAACCATTTCATGGTTGCTGCAGCCAAGGTTGCCCTTGAGTTTCACATTGCCCACCAGCTCCTACTCATCAGTGAGAACGAGGTCCAGTACAGCACCTTTCATCATCAGCTCCTCTACCATTTGGAGGAGATTATTTACAATGCATTCCAGGAACCTCTTGGCCTGCTGATGCCTTGTGGTGTTGTTCCTCCAACAGGTATCAGTGTGTCTGAAGCCCCCATGAGGACCAAGGCTTGTATATGCAAAGCTATTTCTATCTCTCTATAGAGGGCCTCATCTGCTCCATGTTCCTGATCAGGTGGTCTGTAGCAAAACCCTGCTATGGTATCACCTGTCCCTGCCTTCCCTCTAACCCTGACCTGTAAGTTCTTAAGGCAGTTCTTCATCATTCCCCAGATGGAGTACCATGGATTTCATCTGGTCATTGATATAGAGGGTGACACCTCCTCCTCTTCTCCTCTGCCTGCCTTTCCTGAAGAGCTTGTATTCATCCGTTCACGTGCTCCAGTCATAGGACCCCTCCCACCACACCTCAGTGACACAGATGTCACAGCCCTGTTGATATGCACATGTCTCTGACTCCTCCTGTTTGTTTCCCATGCTACACACACTAGTATAGAGGCATTTAAGTTGTGTGTCCATTGAAGCTGACTTACTGGCTCAAATTTAATTCTCATGCACTTCAAGTCATCTGCTGCTGGTCTGTGATCCTTCTCCAGAGCCAGGGCATCAGTTCCTGGCACTGACCTCAGAGTGGCAGCAACACTAGTTTAAAGCTCTACTTACTAAATAGTAAGGATAAGGCTTTGTGATCAATACAGACTCATTCTCAACTTAAAAATAACTTTGGAAAGTTACAAGTTTTCCTCCTACACTGCAAATCAATGAGAAACAAAGGTCAGAAGCACAGCCTGCCCAGACACCTAGATGGCTTTTCTCTCCAAACTTCCCTTTAACATAAAGTTTATATGAGCTGTGCAGTGTTTAAACCACCTGCAACCAACAACTTGGTAAAACTCTGTAGTGCGTTTCAGTAATTTACATGCACTGATGGAGCCACACCCAGGCAGCTCCAAATTTTCAAGCCATGGAAATTCACCACCTTATGCTCTACCTATCTCTTAAGGTAGGATTTGAACTGAATCCAGTCTAAGCTTTCTGGTGTGGAAGGCAAAAATCACCTATCAAAATGCAAACTATATCCCCTTGTACTGCTTACACCATTTTACATTTTAATCCAAACCCACCAAGATTCCTGAGGGTTTTCTAGTTTACCTCCAAGACACTACACCTATGATCAGTGTGACCCTGATGGCTCCCCCTAGAACAGTGAGTGGACCTGAGTTTGTCTCATAGACAAATGTGAATGATAAAGAACTGCCCCTGCATGGATCCAAAGTGACTGAGAAGTGCTGAAGGAAGTGGCATCTGTGGGGCCATAGCATGCAGCCCAGCACCCCCAACCCCACCATGTGCTGCCATTACCTGTGCTCGATGCTCTCCAACTGCAAACTGTATGACGGCAATGCCTGGGCTATGGCTGTCTTCAATCCTCTCCACAGTGCTGGAGTCTATTTTCAGGTCGTTGCTGATTTCCGCACTCTGTATGAAGTCTTCTGTTTTCAAGTCCTCTACTTTTTTCAACTCCCCATTGGCCAGCTGAATGATAGACCCCTTCATGAAGTAAGGGGGCAGCGTGGGAGGTGCGGCAGCGGGGGAAGCGATGGACTGCACCACAGGCAGGTGGATCTGTGCCTGTACCATGGTGGCCTGGTAGGCAGGCTGGGTGGTGAGTGGCTCTGCACTGAAGTTCTCGCTCTTAGGGACGGTGGTGGTGACGAATGTGTGAGGCACTGCTGCAAACTGAGGAGACGAAGTGACAATTGCAGGTGTGACTGCCGATGGCTCAACATCTGCACTGCCAACCGGTATCAGCAGAGATTGGGTGCCAGGGATCACCAGGTGTTGTGGCAGGCTGCCAGGGTACCCAATGGCTTGCTGCTGACTGCTCAGGTAACCAATCACCGGTGGCTGGGTCCCAGCATAGAAGGCTGTTGCTGGCAGCCCGACGGGGAGTTGCTCAGAGCCACTGTGGGTGGTCTGAATGACAGTGTGAGGGGACAGCGTAGCCACTGCCTTCACCGCCTCATGGCCCAGGGCCTGCTGCGGAGACAAGGCATAGGACCGGTGTGCTGGCTTACCCAAGTGCAAGCTTCCCTTGTCATTGAGCACTGTGGGAGAAGTCTCACGGTTGGTGGCCTGCTGCACTTCCATGTCCGCTGTGGGCGTGTTGCTGTTGGGGACCACCATCACGGAGGCTCGTACACCTGAGGAATCCCGCGCACTGTACTCAATGGGGCTTGAGTGGACCACCACGTGCCTGGTCTCATAATGGTGGGGAGCTGGTTTATTGCCTGCTTTGACTAGACCCATATCAGCAGAGGGCGAAATGCCATACCTCCGGCTCTTCTCTATCTCACCATTCAGTACCTCCTTGGCCTGCATTGCTTGCAGTCGGCTGCTCTCGGGCTTCTTGGGGGCATCCCTGGTGATGAAGTGGCCTCCCGAGTCAGTGTACTGCACCACCACTTGGGAGGAAGGACCGAGGGTGAGAGTGTGTGGGATCACTGTCTGATGGGGGTGCAGAGGGACTGGGATGGTTGGAGGAGAGACGTTTCTGACAGTACTCTGAGAAGAGCTGGAAATATGGACATACTGGTTCTGCTGGGTGGGTGGAGGAGACCCAGCGGCAATCAGTCCAGGTGTCCTGACCAAGTGCGGCTCAACTTTGTGTCCCTGTTGGCTTAAGCCGCTCATGCTGGCCAGCAAAGTGGAATATGCCTCCAGCTGGGAGCGCTGGGATGGAGTGGTCGCAACAGCTGTGGCTGCTGCCACGGTGCCAGTTGCAGAATTGGCTGTTGGGGAAATCAGCTGTGAGGGGATGAATCCGGTGTATGATCCACTGTACTGGGGCCCAACGAACTGGAAGGTGTGTGGCAGGTGTGTGTACTGCACAGGGGAAATGGGAGTCCCTGACTGGGAGAGAGCAGGTGAGTACACTGTGGGAAGAGTGGTGGAGGCTGGAACTGACCTTGGTGCGCTTGGCGGGGAATAGTCTAGCCCTGCAGATAGCGACTTGTGCAAACCCTGCTGCAAGCCCACCTCCATCGATGATGTGCCCCCTGGCCGGTGCCGGCCCCCCAGGCTGCCCTGACTGCCAGGTGTGTTGGGGAGCCATGCTAGGTTATCTGCTCGGTGGTTTTCGTTTGGTAGGACTGGCTTCACCTCTGAAGGCAGGCTAGTGGCAGGGATTTCTCGCTTCTTAGGAGGCAGGCATTCATTGCTCCGCTCTTGGTTGGATTTCATCTTTTGCCGTCCCCCCTCCACTGTGCTTGCTTCACTGGCTGGTTGGCTCTGATTTCAGTCTGATAAATGGAAAGTCACATTTGATTTCTTCAAGGGATCCAGTGACTTCATGAGGAATCATCTCCCCGTGAACACGATTTTCCAACAGTTCTTCTGGATTCTGCAATGAGAGAATGGGCAAGGGAAGAGGGAGTCACACAATCAGTTCTGGGAAATGAGAACAAGCAAGCAGACACCCCAAAACAAGTGAGCCATAGAAAAATCTCTGGTAAAAAAAACCAAAACCAGCCAGGCATTGCTGCTCTCGTCTCAAGGAGCAGCTGACAGCTGCACTGTGAACAGCAGCTAAAATCCTGGGTACATCTGGTAAGACATCATGAAAACAATTAAAACTGAAGGAAGATTGGAAACTATCTGGCCATAACTTGTCAAATTTAGCAGCAGTCACCTATTTCCTAAGGCTCACTTTCTCCTTCCTCTGAGAAAATCCTTCACGTCTCTAAGATGCCTGGTTCACTCTTTCGGCCTCTCCTTCCCCTGCAACAATGACATTGCCCTCACTTTACAAACTGGCAGAGAGTCTCAGAGACCATACAGGCACCAAATATTTACATTAGCAACAAGCAGCCATTAGTGGTGTAGACGAAGACAAATGGGTCACTCCTGAACCCTTGACCTCCAAAGTCACCCAGAGGGTGACTTCATGTCACACCACACTGTGCTGCGGAGTCACAGCAGCTGCTGCTGTCTCTCGTCCCCATGCCCTGGCTTCTTACAGGCATGCGTGCCCTTCATTTACCAGCCTGGCAATGAACCTTGGCCATGTGATCTGTTTACAGCAGCAACCTAGAGCCAGAGATGGCTCTGAGCCAAGTCTTCAATGTCTGGGGTTTTCCCCCCAGTGGTTTGAATTCCCTCTGCTGCTGACACCTCACATCCAGGTGCCTGGGCAGCATTCTGCACTGTGAGATGCCTCGCACTATACACAGTTATGCCAGAGCCAGGCACCAGCACCATCTCCAACTCGTTCAGGATCTGATCCCCTTGTTTCTCAGCTACTGCCAGACCACAAAGGCTGCAGTTACGGCACATGCAGCCATGGCCACACAACCAAACCCCATGCAAATTTAGCCCTGGGGATGCCTTGCTAGGACTGCTCAGAAAAGTATGGTTGAGTTTCCTGATCCAAACCAGGAGCCCCCACTACTTTAAAAGCTCATGATTTTACACTGGGTAGTTTTTCTGCTGGAGCAAAATAATTAAGATTTTGCGCTCTGCATCACTTAATTTGTTGACTTCGGCCATCCAAAGGCAACACAGTCAACAGAGCCTTCCTAATTCTTTCTTTATCTGCTGAGGAAAATGGCATAACTAAATCACATCTTGCTTTGAATCAAAAAGCAAATGGAGCTGACAGTCTCCCCATACTTTCCTGAAACCTACCTTGCCTTGTCCCAAAACAAACTTTATGGTGAGTGAAAGTCATCTCTAGCCCCTGCCCAGCTACCACTTGCCATCTGCATTTCTGGCTGTTTCAAAAGACAGGCAAGACTGGGTGCTGAAAAACCGTGCACTTCACACAATCAGCATCCAAACAACAAAAGTGTGCATTATATGACAGAAAAATTGAGAGAAAAGGAATTAAGAGTGGATGCAGAAGATGGAAATAGGATATAGCCCACTTTAAAGTGAATGCTGAGCAGTATAATGATAGTTATCTTACAGCAAGTAATACTCCTTTGGGGAACTTCTTTCCCTGCTGCCTTGCTTCTAATGAACAATAAGCCTGATGTTTTGATGTGTATGCAGTAATTTGAAGACACACTAGACTGAGATTAAACCTATCTTTAAGAACTCTCTTTACGTTTATAGTCCTCCAAGATGCTGTAAGCCTGCAGGAAAAGTCAAAATCTTCTAATGGTTTGATACAATCGGTCTTAAGTTAATTATTCAGTTGTTTAAATATTGATAAACAGTAATGAAACACCAATAGCCATAGAACTGGGGGGTGGGGGGTGGGTGATAAACCACTAACATTTCAGGGTGCATTCCCTAGCTTTGAGGTGAAAGGGAGGATGAAAGGACTCAGCGTAGCCTAAAAAAAACAAGATCCATTGAATGCCTTAAGCATGGTGGCTCTGGGACAGCAGCACTGGTACCCCAGCCTGTCTCAACCCACTAGCACTGCCAGACGAGGGCAGCCGGGAGAATAGATCCTTGTCACATCAGCATGGGTCTTCCCCCTTCTCCCAACAGTTGCTCAGTGTGTCTTGGTAACAGCTAAAATTATTATATTGCACATATATTTTTATTTTTAAGTTTGACTAAAAATAAACTCGCCAGGCTCACATTTGCGCAGTCATCGTTGGTTAACGTTAGCTCTCCATAGCCCTCTGCCCTGGACAGATGGCTTTGGCAGGTAAGTCAGCAACTCCCGGCGAAGGAGGCTGCCCTATGACACTGTGGTAGGGTGCCCTTGATGTGGGGCACGTGTCCCACTCCCCTTGCCACAGGGAGCTCATGCTGGGCTCAGATCATGCTTCCGTCTTTTGTGGAGATGGATGCCAGCTGCAAACCCAGAATTTAAATATGTTCTTAAGGGGAAAAGCTGGAAGCAGAGGGCTGGCCTCTCTGTCTGCAATCATGCAGGGAGCTTTTATATGGAACCAAACAGGGTCAGTCTCTTTTGCTGCGATGTATAAATCAGGCTCCTCAAAAACAGTGGTTCCAAAAGCCTCAGGCGCTGGGCTTCAGCTTTTCCACCTTAAAAGTACTACTATGAAGCTCTATGAAACCTGGTGAAGTTTCATGCTGCAGACACTGAAGCAAAGGTTTTGTTCTGCTTAATAGCGTTGAACCACTGAGTTTTGGGCAGCCTCCAAAGTCAAAGCCAGCACCCTTCAAAAATTCCAAACACTAAATCTTTTGGGTTTTGAGGGGTTTTTGTGTGTAAATCTTTCATACGGCTGACTTCATCATCAGTGGTAACAAAAGGGCTACCCAAAATCTCCTGGCAAGCACCAGGGAATGAACAAGCTTATCAGAGACAAAGGATGAGACAGCTATAGAGCGGTGAAGACTGCCCCACTTTTCCAAGGTCAAGTTCTTCACAGTGAGGCCTTGAACTCTAACAGACACAGCACTGGATTTGAAAACATGCAAATGTGAAACACAAACCAGCCTATTTCTGCTTCAAGACTTAAAACGTAAGTTTTCAGCATAATTCAAGTTGAAGTACCAGTAGAGATGACAGGACTGATTTTTCTAGGGATCCAGTGAAAGGGAGACAACCCAAACAAAGTGTTTCAAAGGCAAGAGGTCCAAAACCTGGTTAAACGGTTCCCTGCTGGCTGTCCTAGAAAGATGAATGTCTGCCTTCTGTGGTGTGCCACAGGGTTTATTTGTGTGCTTTTTTTTTCCCCAAGCATTTTTTCTGACTCTCAAGATTCAATGTCTCTTTACCTTCAGAAATGTCAATCATGATTTTTGAGATATGCAAATGAGCAGTAAAGACCAGATAATTTTTTTGTATCTGTGTGTCACACAAGTGTGTGTGTGCATGCATGCCTCTGTAGCTTGGCTGGGAAGGTAAAGGGGACAAAGAGATCAGGGACAGCAGCTGGACTTTGGTATCTCTGGCAGCGAGTACACATGGAACATTGCTAAAGTGTCTGGACAGCCAGTGTCCACTGGCAGCCTGCCCACACTCAAATTCCTGGAAAGGCTTAAGGCAGAAAAATAATTGCTTGGAGGAGTCACCATCTGGGCTTGCTCTGGTCCCAAAGGAATTGCTCACTGGAGCTCAGGAAGTGCATTTTTCCTGCAAAACTACAGCATCTCTCTGCAAGGCACTTTAAAACTAACTATGTCTCCCAAACCAGTATCCTTCTATTTATTTAATCTCATAAATTTAAAACTCATGAGAGGATACTATGTTACAGCTTCAGGGGCCATTATTTACCTGGTGCTCACTGCAGCCAAGGTAAAAACAGCAATACAAGGCTTCAAAGACACCATAATCTGCATAATGCTGCATCCCACCACCCGGGACTGAGTCTTAGAGTGCAGAGAAGTTGGGGCCAGATTCACAAATCACACAGCACCTGGCTATGCAAACAGTGGGGTTTTCACTGCCTTCAGAAATTAAGAAATTTTGCAGTTCCATGGTGTAGCTATTGCCACTTTTAGGTAAAACACCTTCAAAAATCTGTCTTCTCATCCTCCCTCCCCGACTTTTCTGCAGTTGCTAGCATACTCTAACCAGCATGTGCCACTTGCTCATTTGCTTTTCCATGCAGAGCAGTCACCTATGAGGGGCAGCCATCAGTCTCCAGCTTGAGGGATATTCAATCTAAACCAATCACTGGCAAAAGGCTCCTTTGATCTCACACCCGAGTAACACACAGATTAGCATGACTTTCCAACTTTCATCTTCCCCCTGCAGGTATGACCAGTACATTCTCAGATCTACCCATGCAATTTGAAAAAACAAACAAACCAACAAACAAAGTCTCCCCTCTGTCATACACCATTGCCCTGCCTGGCACCTATACATCAAAATAATATTTATTTGAAGAGTACACCAAAAAAAAATAGTCCTTTAAATCAAGTCTGAGACAAGGCTTGCTATGTCTGGGGTGTTCCCAAGCAGAACCCGCATCACAGTCCATCCCATCACAATAGGACGAGCGGGTAATTTCAGCAGCACTGGGAATCAGTGGGAAGGAAAGGCACTAAGTCCCACCTCTCCTCTCCTCTTCCCTCCAAGGCAGTTGGCATCTTGCAGGATCAGATTCAGAAAGATTAAAAGACAGGCAATTGCAGAGGGCTCTGCAGCTGCATTCTGGTTCTCAGATGTATATGCCAGCTTTTTCCCCCCTCCCCACTCTACACTCTGCCTGCTGCCAGCTACATATTCATAGTTGTAACAGCTACAGATTTTATTAGCCTTGCCATGTGCAGCTCCATGCATGCCAACAATAGCTATAGGAATTTATTGTCCAATCCAACCAAATTCACAGCTTTCTGGCAGATTTCCCAGGAGGGCCAACTGCAGAGATCCATTACTAAGACACATGAAAACCTCTAACAGAATTTGAAATTCGCCTCCCAGAATGAAAGCGTTCCTGATCAATACCACATTTGCAAGACAGATTTTCCACTGCATTATTAGCTCTTACTATACTCTGGGAATCTGTTATAGTGAAGTGCTACAGGTCTCTGCAGAGTGAGCAGCTATTCTTCATGTCCTTTCTCTCCCTGGTCAGATTGGACAGCTTCCTTACAAGCCAGGGACATGAGCAAAGCTCAGTGAGCTCATTGCTGGATTTGAGATGCCCAAAAGTTTGATGTTCCCATGAAATTTTATGATGCACATATGTATGTTCCAGCCTTGAGAGAGGAAGATTTAGGAAGAAAAAGCAGCACAAAAGACACTCCCCAAAGAACAGAAAAGATTATGGGGGTTCCAATACAGTCATTCACTTGATGACATTCATAAATGCAGCTGGATACAGGTAATTATCCATTCCTGCTACTTACCTCCCGAATTTTGAGGATAAGAAGAGATCTGCATGTTCCAAGCAGGGCACATTGCTCCTGTAGTCCTGTTTTACTACAGTTACAGACACACAGTTATTTTGTGCAGTGGGTGCTGATGAGCTGCACAGGAGCAGCAACTTCTCACAGTGCTAATATTAGATATGGTTTTGGTTAGGCTAATTGCTGAATTAATCAAGACTGGGAAGTAACTTCCAGAAGTTTGCAGGGTTCTGCCATTACTTTATCTGTGTGCTATCAGCTGATTTCTGCAGCAGAAAAGATGCCAGCGTTTTGGACATCTCGTCATGCTCTGGACATGTGACACATCTTGCTGCACACATGTATAGCAATGCAGCTACACAGGTGCCCTGCAGGACTGTGGGTGCCATAGGTGAGCCATGTAGATTCTCAGACATCTAGCAATTTATTCTGTGTCTTTTCAGCAATGTGGAGGTTAGTAAAGGTGATCCCTCGTTTTCCAGCATTCTTTGCAGAGAGGTGGTACCACAGAGCACAGCACAAGACGCCAGGTAGGTAGCCAGGCTGGAAGCAATGACACACTTGCTCTGAGAGCCACCAGCTGACATGGTGGAAGGCCTAACATTGAGGGCTGCGCATGTTGGCTGGCTCTCCTCCTTTCCAGACCACTCTGTGGGCAGCACCTTTGATCCCTGGCATAGAAACTCCCTGTCTCACAGTGCCAAGCCTAGGCCTTGCTTCTTGCTCCTGAAACAGATTTAAAAAAAAAAAAACTTCTTGAAATTATAACTATGGAAGTTATTAAGTTTTTTATTTTTCCTTTTATCTCACCCTGTGAGGCCTTTCAGGTTCAAGGTCTCCAGCTTTTCCCTGCAACCCACAAGGCTGGCAGCTTAATATTTTAGATAAAAGTGGAATTTGCTGTATCATCATTTGGCATCAAGAAGTCAAATTTTTTGAAACTGCATCAGAGACTATCTAGAGACTAGCAATAAAAATGTATGAGCTGCTGATGTTAGTAACACTAAAACTTCTCTGAGGACGAAGTGCTGGACTCCAGAGCTCCCTGCACCTATGGAGGAAGGAGGAAAAGGATTCATCTGCTACGTATCTCGGCCCTGGGACAAAGCCGTGTGAGTGTGCATAACTTGACGCTTTCTCTCTCTCTTGCATGGTGGAAAGTGCACCTCAGTTGACTCTATGAGAAGCACCTCTATCTGCAGCCACAAACTAAAGAATTGGGGCAACTTGGGCCTGGGGTTTCAGCACAGGTTGATCGTGGACTGCAGGCAAAGCTGACACAGGTGTGACACTGGGGCACACTCCAGCAGTATGAGATTTTATCACCATGCCACGCTGCAGCTTTTAAAACCTAACAAAGGTCTGCCAAATGCCTCTGAAGCCCCATGCCCAAAGCCTTGGAGGTGTCTATGCCAGGAGCATCATGACCACCAACTCGGGTAGGCAGCGTCCCCCTTCACACACAGCCAGAGCTCTTTGGTGGCAGCACAGATTGCACACATTTAAAATGCTCCTTTAACCCTGCTGACACCAGGCTGGAAAGGTGGAGCCCACCTAGGTAGTTTTGCAAGGGGTTAGATGCAGCATCTAACCTTTTACGTCCTGAACCACACCAACTGCTGCCAGCGCAGCAGGTTCACAGGACCTGTTTGTCTCATGCTGCATAGTGACATCCTTTATTCTGACACCCATCCCCTAGAGGCATTTCTGCAGCTTAAATGAGTGAAGCGAGTTAATTTATAAACAAGTACATTACTCAAATTAATTTGTTGATGTTTTTCATTTAATCTAAAATGTGCCTGGCTACAATGGGAGCTGCCTACACAATTTTCCATTGAAAATTTTGCGAGTGACTATAAACGTAGCAACACCCACTCGCCGCTCATTTTAACTTGTGACAGAAACTGTCATGCCTGTATGAACACATTTGCACCGCAGATATGTCACACAGGTCTCCTTCCATGTGACTGAAAACGCTTGCTAAATGTTCTCTACCTCTTCAGCTGCACGAATGAAGAGAGATGCCTCTCCATTCGTGGGTTCCCTGCCAAGAGACATGAATGAGACCCCCACAAAAAATTACAGAAAGTGGGGGTGTTTCACCCCTTGGAAGATCCAGCCAGGAACACCAGTAAGCAGCAACCAACTTGGAGCAGCCATTTTACAGACAAGAAAAGGTGCTTATGGGGAGGAATGTACCTTTAAGCCTGGCTGACAAGGGGATGGTGTGAGAGTACGGCTTTAGGGGCAGATTTGGAAAGGTCAGCTGCACACACTATGCCTTTCCCTGCAAGTCCTCCCTGTAGACTGCTTCTCTGGTAGATTCCATGTGCTAGCAAATTAGACTATAATTAGTCCACCTGTAAAGTGCAAAACACAAACTGACATTAAATTCCCCTTGAAATGGTTTCCAACACTTTGCCTTCTCTTGGGCTTCATTCGGCACGGCTTTATCTTGAAGCAATTTTGCACGAGCCTTTGCTCATAGCCCCAGCACACACTCAGTGCCTCCCTGAATCAGGATCACTGACCATCACCACTGACAAAACACAAACGCCAGCAGCTCAAGCCGGCCCCGAGGCATACATAATGCTCCCTCAGTGCTACAGAAGGCTGAGAGTAAGGTCAGCATTCCCTCCAGTCACTTCTCCAATCCTCCTTTCTCTAGTTCATTCATTTTTTTTTCCTTCTTCATTCAGAGTCAGCTACATTTGGGTGTGCCCTACAGCACTGCCCACTCACTCTACACAGACCCCTCAAACTGGCAACTTAAACACAGGCAGTGTCAGAGGGTCAGCACACATATGAATACAGGAGGGCAAAAAAACCCACTACATCAACTCTTCTGCACCTCTTCTCCCCATAAAACTCCCATCCTGGCCCTGCAGCCCACAAATCCATGTGACTTTTTACTCTTCCTGACTGAGCTTTGCAGGAAGCCTCTCTCCTGCTCCATGAGGAGCATAGTGGGCAGATAAAACAGGTACAGAGAACCAAATCCATCACTAACATCACTTGACTGAGGCCAGTACAGCAAGGGTGAGATTGCCCAGACTGTTCCCTCTGACAAGGCAACACCAAAAGCCATTAAAAGAAAATGAAATAATGCAGATTTATGGTAACATAGTAGGCTCCAGAGTCACAAGCTCCAGTTGCAATTAAAAACTCCACCCATTCTAACTAAGAATGCAAATCCTCATCAGTGCCACTCTCGAGCAGGGAACGTTGACAAACGAAGGCGGTGTGCTAACAGGCAGTGCCAATACTCTTAATTTAAGTACGTGAGAAAGAAAAGGTATGTACCAAGACTGCCAAAAAGAATTTACTTTAAACAGTAATCTGAAAGAACTGGAAGGGTTTAAAAATCACTTTTCTTACAAGAAAAAACAAACAAAACCCACAAGAAAACCTTTTGCTCCCCTTCTCCCAGCCAAATGAAGAAGGAACAAGAAAATAAAAATCACACAGTTCACATAAAGGTTATTTATATAGGAGTTTTGAACTCGGGAAGCAAAATTGTTCCGCTGTTGGACATGCGGGTCCAGTGAATCAGAGCCTGGAAATCTGAATCTGGATCTTTTGTAAAAGCCTCTGAGCCATGAACATGCTTTCTCACCACTGCAATCACTTCTGTGAAAGCATCTTACCCATCTGCCACTGGAAATCCACGGCGCAGAGACAAGTGACTCCCCAACACCAGTAAAATGGACAAAAGGATGACTAGCTACCTGCAGCTGCTTTCAATCGAAAAGACGAGTAATTATTGCAGCCCTCTCCTGTGGCTCATATGGAGCGCAGCATGGAGCTGCAAAGCGTTATGCAAGTCTAATGTGCTGCCAGAGCTCTTAGAGCAGGCAGCAGCCAAGTTGCTCCCTCCCACCATTGGCTCAGCTTCATTAACTTAATCAGGTATTCATTCATTCATTCATTCACTCACTCATTCAAAAAAACAAAACAAAACAAAAAAACCCACTAAACCTGGCAAATAGCCAGTGCCAGGCATACAAGGGGCATGCTCACATTAGCTACCATGGTTGGAAGAAGATGGGTAACATCTAACATCTCTCAGCCTTTCAGAGGGACATGAATTTTGCATGCAGCCTGGACACACACTCATCTTTGCCACAGCCCTCTCAAGAGCGCAGAGGACATAGGGCTGTGGTGGGGCAGCGGCTGGTGCTGGAGATCGTGGAATCCAGAGCAGCCCTGTGAGTCAGTGCAGGCATCAGACTGAAGTACTACCCCAGAGCAATGGACTAATTATTCTGATTACTTATGGGGCAAAAAAGGAATTGTGCCAGGATCAGCTCAAGTCATTTTACTGCAAGCCTGATACCCTTTCTTTTGCACATACCACATATGTTCCACAGCTTAATCCAGACAGAAGAGAACAAAGCAGAACAGAAAGGAGAAAACAAACAAACAAAACCACAATCAAAAAGAGGGGAAACCTCACTTGACCAATGTTAAGAGCAACTAGTAATGGAAATCTCTGTTTGACCCCTGTATCTATAAACATAGGACTATCTACAGGCACGTGGCATTCAAGCATCAAAGAGTCCCCTCCCCTGCACAGCTCCTCACTTGTTTTTCTTAGTCTTTACATGTAAGTTCACAAAGAACATTATTTCTCTCCTCTAGCTGTCAAGTTTTTTTTGTTTTTTTTTTCTTCCCAGCAAGAAAGCTACAAGAAAGCTGCTTTATGACTATTCCAAAACACAGGCCTTGAGAGTCAGCTCTGACTTTACTTGTGAAGAATTTCATGCAGTGAGCCAGGCTGGGCATTAAGAAAAGGGGAGAGGTGTTACATTTCCCACAGTGGAAGCTGAGCAACAGTGGGAAAGCAGTCAGCATCTCTCCCTCTTACCTCATTCTGCCCTGTGAGAAAAAATACTGGATGGCAGGTTACTCCAAGCTAGTCCTTGAAAGTAACACAGAAATACAGAGAAATACAGACTATTTCAAAATAGTGCTTACGGTTATATGATGAAAACAATAGATCTTGGCGCAAATCTGGCCAGCAAGCCCCAGGAACATCCACATTTTCCACCTTCCTCCAAGTAACACAACAGAAGGTGTAACATTGTGAGATCTGATTTTTCATGGAATGCACAAATCTTCCCTGTAGGAACCTAAATCGCCTCATCTCTAGATAATCTCCGAGTTGCTATTTCTCTTCAGACAAAACCAGAAAACCCAGACCTTCTGTGGCCACTGCCACAAACCACAATGCAAATGGCAAACCAGACAAAGACTTTCAAAAGGGGCTATTAATGTTAAGCCAACATTTAGCTGAAGGTCTGCAGTTCAGGTGCACTTAGCAAAAATATGTAAAAGACTCCAAACCAATGCCCGTTACTCTGACCCTGTCTCTTCTTCTGAGCATACTACAGAAGCTCATGGTTGACTGCTGGATCCCTTTTTTAATTCCTCTGTAGGTGGACATACTGAAGAAAACTGAAGTACCTAGCAAACAAGAACACAGCTTCTGGGGAATCAGCTGTTGATATGTGCAAAGGCTACAAAGTCAGGTTACCTATTACAGCTCATCAACAAGTGAACAAGTGAAGTATGCCTGAACATTACCTCTGATTGGAGATGGACTGAGAGAGTTGGGGCTGTTCAGTTTGGAGAAGAGAAGGCTCCAAGGAGATCTTATTGTGGCCTTCCAGTATCTGAAGGGGCCTACAGCAAAGCTGGTGAGGGCCATTTTAGGGTGTCAGGTAGTGATAGGACTAGAGGGAATGGAGCAAAATTAGAAGTGGGTAGAATCAAATCTGATGTTAGGAAGAAGTCCTTCATCATGAGGTGTGATGAGACACTGGAACAGGTTGCCTAGGGAAGTTGTAGAAATCCCATGCCTGGAAGCTTTTCAGGCCAGGCTGGATAGGGCTCTGAGCAACCTGATGTAGCGTGAGGTGTCCCTGCCCATGGCAGGGGAGTTGGAGATAGATAATCCTTGAGGTCCCTCCCAGTCCTGACAATTCCATGATTCTATGACTGCTACATGACAGCACCAGGATTTGCTGACTAAAAAAAGTACTCAGGATGCTTTTACTGCATTAACAGAACCCAAAAAGACAAAGAGGTGAAAACACGTCTGAAGGCAACATGTTTCTTAGTCCTTGGCCTTCTGCACTCCAATCAGACAAGCAGCCTCCTTGTACTCTACACTCAAGTCAGTCTCCTTCACCAGAAGTTCAATCTCAAGCTAAGGACCTTGAAATTATTGAAGCACTTAAGCAACCATGCCTTTCATTATCTCTGTCCCCATCTCTAACCATTCCCTAAATGGAGTCTGAAGATTGGAAGTTCCTCCTTTTTGCTTAACTTCCCTTCTCTTGCACCTCTGACACAATTACTTCATTCACGATGCATTCAGGATCCTCCTCTGCCCATGCCCAGCTTCACCTCTCTTGCTTGAACAGCTGCTCAAACCTTAAGGCAGCAGCCTCCTTTTTTGACATCAGGGCAGCAAACCACTGTGAGATTCCATCTTCTGAGCCTCTTCTCCATACATGGGAGAACACAGAGAGGTGTGATTTCTGACACCAGAAGGAGGAAAGTTTTAAAGCAGGCTATCAGGAGGAGGACAGTAGCGTAAGGGAGCAGGAGAAGAAGATCAGACCAGGAACCCTGAGTATCTTATCTCCAATGGTCAAAACTTGGCCAGAGGTTCTAGTTTTGTCCAGACAAATAAAAGGGATGTGGCTTGAGAAATTCTAGTTCTTTTTATGAACCATTTCACTTCTCCTGCTGAAAAAAATCATTAGAAGAATGTGGGATTTCATGATTCAAGGTAGGAGAATGAGATGGCAGTATTTCAGCACTGTGAAATGAGGCTTGAATGTCTAACCATTCCACCAGCTCAGAGTTTACTTCTCACAAGTGTCAAGTATATTTTCCCTTCCATACCTCTGTAAGCCCCAGTTCTGTCTGTTATCATCACTCATGGGATTTACCTAATCCCTGAAATGGCAGGGGAAAAAAAATCATCTTTTTTGCTAGAGAAACAGAATCTTGTCTCAAACATGCACTGAAAAATTGGGATTGCACATATAATTTATTGTAGCTCCCTTTACCCACCTGGTGCTGACAGTAAAAATACAAATGATGTCTATAACAAAATGCTGCAGCCCAATGTATTAATGAAAGTGTTTCTTCGAGATTTCCACTCACCTCTGCTGTTTCTCCACTCCCATTCCTTACACTTCAGCATATTTTAGCAGCTGCCTGTTATACAAACAGCCTGAAACAGAAGCGTTGATTCTATTCTTCATCAAAGCTGCTGCCTTTAGCTGTATCCACTGGTCTGAACTGGAAAGTGGGGCAGAGGCAATCAAAAGCTAGTAGTTGAACTTACAATCTGTTATCTCAATATTCAGCTGCAAAGGGGGACTTCCCAACTTTCTAAGCACAGAAATTCACTTTTCTGCAGTTTTCTTTTTAACAGGAGTGGACTGTGATGCTGACCTTTTAAACGTGTTGTTTCACAGCATAAAAGGCAGGTACAACTTGCTGTACAGCTCCTTTCATACACAAGTACATGACAGTACAGTTCCAGAATTTAGTAGCACTCCTTGGACCCACACCAGCAAATCCAGCAAATGACTGTGCATCCTCTCCTGACAGCTCTCCTACCAGCTACAGCAGCCTTTTGCACAGCACCCACTGAAACTGCATTAGCCCTTTTGTAGTGACAGATACAG
Organism: Ramphastos sulfuratus; assembly: GCA_013399055.1. Taxonomy (NCBI): domain Eukaryota; kingdom Metazoa; phylum Chordata; class Aves; order Piciformes; family Ramphastidae; genus Ramphastos; species Ramphastos sulfuratus. The sequence goes on from WBNM01041177.1 coordinate 45,507, forward strand.
CCAACTGCAGTTTGCCAACATGCTTCAGAGGATACTACCTACAAGGGCTTTGAGTGCTCCTTCCTGTCAGGGGCTAAGGCAAGACCTAGTGTGAAAGCCTGTTCTCTAACCAATGATACCTCGCTAATGACAGGATTTCAGCTTCCACGTCAGCTAAGGACCTTCCAGAAGCACTATAACTAAATTAGAGGAAGGGAAAGAGATTCAGCCTGGGATCTGAGAGCTCGAAACCTTTGTGTGTTTCCTCTTCAAACCAGTGTTTAAGTGCTGTTCTCCCAGAGAAGAAAATAGTTAAAACAGGCTCAGATCCGCCCACTGAAAAGGGAACTCGATGGGGACTTTCTTGGGAGATAAAAGCTCCCGCAGGAGTTCCTTACAAAAAACTGCCTCATCTCACCAAGACATCTGCTCCAACCAGAACAAGTAGGGAATGCTAACAGTAGTCAAGTCTGCTCACAGAGGCACCCCATGTCTAATATGTGAACTTTGGAAGCAAAAGCTGTGGGACAGAATCATACAATTGCCAGGGTTGGAAGGGACCTCAAGGATCATCTATCTCCAACCACCCTGCCATAGGCTACATCATGTTGCTCGGAGCCCCATCTAGCCTGGTCTTAAAGACCTCTAGTGATGGGGCTCCCACCACCTCCCTGGGCAACCTGTTCCAGTACCTCACTGGTGTGGTGCATCCCCCCACTCCACAGCTTTCCCTGTAGCTACAGCAACATTACCCACCCACAGCAAAAAGCAGAAGGGATTTGTCCTGGTTTTATTTACACCCATTTAGTGCTGGACTAAGTGATTCACCAGCATCTGACTTGTTTACTGCTCTATCTCCCTACTCTGATTTTTCCTTTTGAACTTATAATGACTTTACATCTTCATCTGGTTTAGTTTCTTTTTCATATGTGGTTTTTGACTTGCAGACTCCCTACAGTAGAAATAGAATATAATGCTCTTTCTTCTGTCTTTTGTTCTCTTTGTGTTTATGAATGAACATTGTGTTCTCTTCGAAGTTTGAAATATCTACTCCAATGGATAATACAGAATCTCTTTCGTACAATGGACACATTAGGAAAACATGGCTTAAAAATGAGGTCATACAAACTTGGGGACTAATACATCATTGATCACAACTTAGTCAGCTCCAGAGAAGGAAAAATATTGACAACCCTCCACTACAACGCTCATGAAAATAAAACCAAAGTAAGGTACACAGTGACTGTTTCCCTTGGGCTACAATTAAGTAAGAATTAAAGGTTTCTAACTGAGGTGACAGGAATTCTTCAAGGAAAATTTAGATCAGGAAATTCTCACTTTCAAACCTCAATATATTGGTGAGGCAAAAATCTTTTAATATATTTACAATTGGGGAAAACTGTTCAAATTTCTTTATAAATATTTTCCCAGTTCTGCTATTAAAAACAAAAACAAAAACAAAAAACAAAACAAAACAAAACCACCACCAACAACAAAAAAACAACCAAAAACAAAACAAAACAAAAAAACAGCATCCATTTTGCTGGGCCTAAACCCAAGGTTTGTTCTGAACATTTAATGAAGGTGTAACTAAAAACACTGTAACTGCAAGAGAAATCTGCTTTGAAACAAAACTATCTTCTAGCTAGAATATAGAGCTATAGGCTTTGCTTTACAGTCTTGTAAAACACTTTTACCTACTATCTGATTTTTACCGTATCTCGGTATCTTGGAAATTCTCACAGGCAGAAATACAATTTCCTCTCAGGTCTGATTTCCAGTTAGATTTAAATCTTTCCTACCTGGGACAAGATCTACTCAAGGATTCTGAAACACTGCAAAGCTGATTATCCATGTATATGAACAGTCAAATCCTTGCTCTTGCCTGGCAAAAAACATGAACTGCACCAGAAAAGGAGTCTTTTTCCTTCTGTGATAGAATTACTCAACTCACTCCCCAGGAGTCCATTTCTGCCTGCAAAAATCTTTCCTTTTGGCTCAGATTGCTGCTGAAATAGCACAGTATCTTTCCTGATGTACAGCTGGGTTGAGATGACAGCTACCAGGCTGGTTTAATGAGAGGGAAATAACAAAAGAGAAGGAACGGAACTGCTGGCCTGTCTGGTGAATCGAGGTTGAAGGAGCTGCAGTATCTCAGCAGAAGCCATCCCATTCAGTGGTGAGTGGTATACATATGTTGCCTGAGCTGCTGCTGAAAGATGCTGGGACACCCCAGAATTTCTTGGCTGCCAGGGTGAGGCTACCTTGGCTTTTTGCTGTTTGGAGAGGTTGGCTAATGAGGAGGTCTGCATTTCTCACGTGCGATGCATTGCTCCAGCTTTATCAGTGAAAGCTTTACAATTTCAATTCACTAGTGGGCTGCTGGCAAGGACAGGAATATGTTTGTTACACATATCCACTAAAAATGCTGGAAGACTCTAAAAAATATAGATTTTAGCAGGTGATTTTGGCAGCTACACTTTGTGACACAACTCAGCACAACTGCAATGAAACCACTCCACTGAGGACACAAGAAGGTGGGGGTAACACAACATAACATGACTCCTCGGTAAAATCATAGAATCATAGAATGGGCTGGGTTGGAAGCAACCTCCAAAGGTCATCTAGTCTAACCCTCTCTGCAGCAAGGGGCATCCTCAAATAGATCAGGCTGCCCAGAGCCCTGTCGAGCCTCACTTCGAATATCCCTAAGTAAAGACCTTGCCTAGGACCTCTGCTGAGGTCTGTATTATTCAAAGTGTACAACATGGGTGCCTAAGGAGAGCACAGCCACACTGAATGAGCATGTAATGGTTCTACTATGCAGCTGCAATACCTACATCTATCAAACCCCCATAGAGGTTACAGGTAAAGCACCAGCTGACAGAAAACCAAGAAGAAACCTCCTGTGTACCACCTAATGCATGTAACTAATGCTCCAACAAGACTAGGTGCCTCCTCATACAGCTCACAGAAATATTTCCAGTGGAACAGGCAGACGAATCAGCCTTGGGATCACCAGCAGCAACTGCTGCTTTGTGCACAGAGAGTGTGAGCAAATCAACAGAGATGAGCTCTCGCTCACATCAAAACCTCAAAGATGTGGATGACAACCCTGGCTCATTAACAGATACAGGATCAGACTAGAGGAAACTGTTGCTCAGCAGCTTAGACTCAAAATCAAGTTGGTCTGACAAGAAATAGCAGCTTACCTAATCTCCAGTCTGTGGTCAAGTACTGTTTCTACAAGTTCTGGTCTAAAATACTTTTCCTCCACACTCTGTTCTTTTCTGAACTACTGTTTTAGCATTTTTGTTCTTTATTCTCCTCATGTTAGCATTCTGTCACTCTTCCTCGCTCTTAAATGTTAGTTCCTGTCCTTACTTCAGTATCAGTTAAAATGCCACTATCACTAACAGCATGAGACTGAGTCAGAACTGAGACTGTGCACTCACTCATTTCTGACTCTAGGAAGAAATTACTAAAAGCAAAAAAAAAAAGTACAGTGGATTACATCTTCACTCACTGATGTCCAGAACAGCAGAACAGCACTGGTACAGTCTTCCACTAAAAAGCAGATGACTGCTATTGTTTATTATGTCATTCTCTTTAAAAATGTTTCTCCTGTCCCATCTGCTCCTACCTCTGAACTTTAACCCTACAGAAAAACACACTGAGAAGGTTGTAAGGCTTATATGGCCACTAATTGGTATCTTTGACATGTTCTTAAGGTTGATTGTCTCTGCATTCCTCCTATTTAAGTGACATAAACCAGTGATGAAAGAGCCTTTCTGAGAGGGCTTTCCCATATCCTTGGCAAGGGAGGTTATTCTGTTCACAGTTGCTACAGGGAATCCACACTTCATGGGCAAGTGGCTACAAAATTCCTGTAAAATTACAAACCGCTGAATGCAAACAGAGATTAAACAACATTAAATACACCTGTGAATTGCCATTCCTTTTGGATTTAATGGTATCTAAGCATAATCTTTAAAAAGAAAGATTATGCAAGACAAATTTTTCTTCACTTTCTGCCTGAAGGAAAGACATTTGATGCAGAGGACCTAACACAACCAGGATGATTTTTGTCAGATAATAAAACTAATAAAACACTTTTTCAGACTTATTACTTAAAGTCTCGCTCCTTTACTGCTAACATTTCTTTATTACAATGAGAACAAGATCAAGCCTTCCTTATATTAAATCATTAATAAGCCTAATCACAGCTGTAGCACACAAGCAATGTGCCTACGAAAACACAGAATCATAGAATCACAGAATGGTAAGGTTGGAAGGAGACCTCAAGGATCACCTAGTTCCAACCCCCTGCCATAGGCAGGGACACCTCCCACTAGCACAGGTTACTCAAGGCCTTGTCCATCTACAGGAGCAAACCAAACTTCCAAAGGTCTCCCTTGCAGAACAGTGTATGTCAAAGATTTTTGCAAGAGCAGGCCTCATTTTGCCTCCATAACATCCAAGAACCTCAAGTGCAAAACTATTTGGGTATGTTACTATATCAGTTGTTTCCAAGCTTATTGGAAAGGACAGCCTGAGCCAGTCTCCAAACTGTGTCTTCCTTGGAGAGCAATCTCTTCCTAGAAGCTCCACCATCCCAAGTGACACCAAGCCTCTACAGGCCATAGATGCTGTTCCAAACACCCTTTGCATGAGAGCAGCTGAAAGCCTTGCAGTAAGAGCAGAAGTGGGATGGGCCAAATGCAATTAAATGAGCAGAAACAAATTCTCTCCATGAGCACAGACTATATTCATGCGGTGGCATGAAAAGACAAAGTCCGTCCTTTGCTGTTAGAAAAAAAGCCAGCAACAAAACACAGCCTTTAAAACTCACAGTTTGACAGTTACAGGAGATGGTCTAATTACCATCACATTTAATGTTATGTGGCTTTAATAATTCTCTGTTATCATCAAGCTGCTAACACCAAAAGAAAATGGGAAATTGGCTTTGATGCCTTGAAGGCAAGAGAATGGAAAGGAGAGGCTCTGCCCTCTGGGTCATGGTTTGGAGCCAGCTCAGGATGGAAGTTAAGGGCATTCCTGCTGGATAGTCTCTGAAGTGAGCTAGTCTTGTCAGGCTCAGAGCTGTTCCACATTCAGAGAATAAAAACCATTGACACAGATAGAAGTTCTTGCAAATGTCTCCAGCTTTTTGTTAGAATGTGAATAGATTTTAGCATGGAATGAGGATATTTACTCCATGGCAAATGTCACCAACAGTGACTGTATGAAACCTGCATGTTACAGATTTGCCTGTAAAATACAAGAGCGTTTTCACTGCTGAGCAGCTCAATATTATTATTGCTCTCATTCCTAAAATATCTGAACAAGGCTCAGTTTCAAGGTGCATCTTGGGTCAGACTGAATCTGGAAGACCTAGACTGGCAGACAAGTTTACAGTGGGTCCACACTGCCCAGTAGGTCACCTTAAATCCAGCTAAATGAAGAGTTAAACCCAGTTTAATTAGTGCAGGTGGAGGTCAATAAAGAGCTGAACAATTCCTCTTTTTTCAGTTTGTTGGATTTTTTTTTCTTTGAATCTGCAAAGTCTAAGCCAACACCACATCCCTCAGGACTCTCCCTTTCTCAGCAAAGGCTGCAGCACATCAACAGGATGGAGTAGCTTGCACAGTAGTTGCTGTGTCTGCTCAGTGGATTAATAGAGACTTTGTCCTCTGAGGCTGTCAGTCCCAAACCTTTCAGGAGAAATGAAATCTCCAAGAGAGAAGAAAAAAAAACCAAAACAACAAAAACCCAGAAAACCAGTACTGGAATTGCAAATAAGTGTCTTTCTGACTTTCAAATGAGACCTGAAGCATCTTCATTTACAATTTAATATTTTAGGAAGCAGTTTATTGGAAGAGGCTATGTAATGGGTTAATTTCCAAATGTCATTTATCTTTACTCACTGGGGATAACTTTCTGTAATTCACTTGAGGCTGCAACACTCGTGGATTAATACATCATCCTCCAACTAGAGAAGATAAAAGCCTAACAAGCTCTAACCTGCTACACAGGCTATATTTAAGCAGTACAGGCTAATGATAAATATCTCCCATAAAACGTGTTCTCTTCACACTTCCTGCAATAACTGCTGAGCGAGCCAGCTGGCGAGATGGGAGCTGATGGTCCTTGCTCACAGTTCCGCCATCTACACATCATGAAACCGGAGCACTTCCTTCCCCAGCATCACCCCCCACATCCCAATCCCAGGCAGCCCACCGGCCTCCAGAGGTGAGGTTGGTTGCTGGTACTGGTGGTTCCACCCATACTTCATCAGAGCCTTTCCCGCCTGCTTGGCAGGGAAAGACTGCTGTGAGGGGGCTGGGGGACATAGTTTGGTTTTCCTTAAATGTGCTCTATTTCCTGGGTTGGACTGAACATTTTGTAGAACAAAATGAGTGCCTCCCCGAAGTGCTAATAAAACACAGAGGACAACAGAAGCAGGCAGAGTGAGGATGATGCAGAAACCAGAAGGAGGGGAGACCACACAGTTGCATGCTCTGCTTGCGGGGCCCAGATGCAAACTGAATCATTTCTTACTTCCTTCTTTTGCATACAAGTGGTGGATGCTGATAAGGATGCAAGGACCTCATAGCATGGACACTTAGACCACACTTCTGCATCAGGAAGCTAGCGGAGGTCCAGGCGAGTCCAACTACAGTAATTTCAGACTTCATTGTCTCCTGTTGACCAGATGTTACCCCAATGCTTTCCAGGACTGCTTTTAACATCACAAAGACTTAACTGCAGCCAAGTACAATGACCTCTGGCTGGAGCTGGCCTTCCTGCCCATGGCCTGAAGTCTAAGTGACCTAAACACAGCAGTAGGATGTTAACTACTTAAGCTCCTTACCCTCTGTGGGAAAAATCGTGTATCTCCAAGAAATGCTGACACTCAGCATCCTTCCAGCGCCATCTAGTCCCTTCCTCACTTTACTCACTGCTTTACACACACTCATCACTCACATAACTCCAATGAGAGACAGATGAGCACTACAGCCCTCCATCTAGTTTGCAGAAGCAGAGAGAAGAGCAAACAGCCTGCCTTTCCAACATGCTGAAAAGGAGTCCTTGGCTATAGCTGTTTCCTAGCCATCAGATCCTGGACACATGCCACTGGAAACTGGAAGGGTAAACCATTATAGTTAAAAATTATAGTTACCTTCTACAGATGTAAGAAATACCTCACCACAAGCTTCCTGATCTAATGAATGCTGGAAAAAAAAGCCATCCTCCCACCTGCCTGGGCATTTTAACAGGTTGAGCACATCCGTCAAAAGACTGTTTCAAAATGGCCTCTTAGAATAAAAGGTCATTTATTTTGTTGTGTTAGAAACTCTCTAGGCTTTCACTGAGCCTGACTGTGAGAGAGCTGCAGATGTCTCACCATCCTCTCCCAGGGATGCCTCTTCTTCCAGGGCAGTCAAGATCAAAGTCTGGTCTAGCAAAAATGAATGCACATTGGCCTTGCCCTGGCCCTTAAAGAAGTCTTTTCACCACAGCTAGCTGTGCATAATGCACTCATGTTTACACTTATCTCTCATGAGTTGGAAGAGAACCAGCTCGGAAACAGTACAATCAGATTAAGGCAATTCCATCTCTTTCTGCTAACTCTACCTGCATTTTATTTATGTGGTGCATTTGGATTCCCAAGGATATTTCTTCTTAGACCAGCATCATCTCATGGTAAGTTACTGTTCAACACATCCTTGACAACACGCTGTTGACCACCACTTTTTTTCCAAAACAGTTTTGCAGAGATGATGAATTCAGTTTTTCAGCAGTGGCAGAAAGATGATATAATACTTGTTGCAATCATGAGCTGAAGCATGAGCTGTCATTAGTGTTGATTTATCTGTGTCTGAATTTTAAAACATGAAGAGATACAAAAAGAAATGCACAAAGGTATATGAATGGATGCAGTGAAGAAGTTATTCTTAGTACTTGTCATGTATCTATTCCAACTTTCTGATATTAAATGAAGAACTGCTGAGACAAACAGTTTTATTTTCTGGTTCTACAAATAACTTTGTTTGAAGACAGGAGGCAGCACTGGGCCACAAGTTTACAAATCTAACGTATTTTCCATGTAACTTTCTGCTGTCTCAGTTTTGGCTTCCTTTTCTTTTGCTGTTCATTTAGACTGTAAGCATTTGGTGAAATGATCTTGCATTCGTTCTGCACACCACCTCCAGCAAAACAAAGCAAATATATTCTTGATCAACTCATAAAGCACTCCCACGACGTCAGCACATCTGGCTTCCCAGGCTGTCGGCAATAGGCAACATCCAGTACTCACATAAGGGCAAAAACTTTGAAAACAAGAATAATAATGCAACTAAGCAGACATAAACACTGTAAAGCAATGGAAAAGACTTCATCTGACCTCTGCAGTTTCTACTCTAGACTGCTGAATTGCATTGCTGATGTGAGTGGTAGCTGCTCCAACACATGTTACTGAAGAACTGGGCATGAAGGAATGCAGAGCGGAACATCTGCACAACTGCTGCTTACGATCTTGTTTCTATGTTTGTCATTCCTGGGGAGTCACTTGCCTTGCCTCATTGAATGCATAACCTTTGTAAGCAGTGGGATGGAGACCTGAGTTCAGAGTCTTTTGCCAGTTATCACTACGTGCAGTCAAGAGTGGACGCATACCAGGAGACCGTAAGGTGCAGTCACTTTCTGTGAGAGCTCTTATGCTCCCCAGGGCTGCAGACCTTCATAGTATTTTGAAACATAGATGAAATTCTGGCCCCAGAAGAATAAAAGGTAAAACCTCTGTGAAATTTCTCTGGTTCAGGATATTGCCATGTGTCATCTTGACCTCCTGCCATCAATATTGCTATACAATGGAAGGGGTCTGATGATATTCTGGGAGGTTTTCTCCCCTAAAAAAGCTTTTCTTGATGCACCCCAGGATGCCATTGGCTCTCTTGGTAGCAATGTGTCCTTGTGGTCAAGACACTCAATGGCATCCTGGGGTGCATCAAGAAAAGTATGTCCGGCAGGTCTACTGGCTCTACTCTGCCCCAACGAGACTACACATGGAATACCATGACCAATTCTGGGCTCCCCAGTTCAAGACAGACAGGGACCTGCTGGAGAGAGTCCAACGGAGAGCCACAAGGCTGACTGAGGGACTTGAGCATCTCCCCTATGGAGAGAGAATGAGAGACCTGGGGCTGTTTAGTCTGGAGAAGAGTGAGAGATCTTATCAATGTATAAAAATATCTGAGGGTTGGGTATCAAGTGGATGGGGCCAATCTCTTTTCGGTGGTCAGGAGCAATAAGACAAGGAGCAGTAGATACAAACTGAAACACAGAAGGTTTTGCCTCAATGTGAGGAGAAACTTCTTTACAGTGAGGGTGACAGAGCACTGGAACAGGCTGCCCAGAGAGGTTGTGGAGTCTTCTCTGGAGACTTTAGAAACCTGCCTGGATGCATTCCTGTGCAGACTACCCTAGGGGAGGAGGGCTGGACTCAATGATCTCTAGAGGTCCCTTCCAATCTCTAATGTTCTGTGATTCTGTGATTTTTAGGCACAGCATCAAAACACTGCTGGCTGCTGGGCCACTAACATGGCTCTCCAGAAGAGCATACCACTTCCACACAAACTACACCTGTGTAGATTATGATCAGGATGCCATTTACATTGGTCCTATGAATAAAGTAATAGATGGAAACCTAGAGTCCCACAGTGGTATCTTATACAGAATATCTTACATTTCTATGTGGGAAACACCTGTATGAGGAAAGGTTGAGTGTTAATAGTATATGATAAAAGTTGTCTTCAACACTTCCATAAACAAACCTATAAAAGTAAAGAGCAGCCCTTAGAGTACAAACTGAATGGTTCTTGATTTTAATTTTGAGATATTTTCCTTATCTAGTAACGCTATTTTTTTCCTAATAGAAACTTTTGCTTATATCCAAATGCAATGTTTCTAATATAGATCCACTCACTGGATATCTGGGTGCACAAAACAGGTGCCCAAGTGACCTTAACCCACTTGAGTAAAGATCAAAAGCAGTGTTTCTCTAGGTTCAGACCTAATAAAACACTCGAGTAACTACTAACTTGAAACCATAGGGAACTAGTCTGCTCAGAGTCCCACCACCAAGAACATTGTGACCTATCTTAATGGGCAGGCTTAAGTTCTCTGCTGAATCAGACCACTGTGACTGCAGACCCACTTGCCACTGTCCCTGGCACAACTGTTTGGGATAGGGTGGAGGCAAAAATCCCATTTAAGTGGATGAAGATTATGAATCCATTGCTTTGCAGAGTGAGTAGGTTCGGTGCGATGCAGTGTTTATCGTCCTACTTAACTGGAATGGAGTCCTCAATTACAAGAAGCATGGACCTGTTGAAGTGAGCTCAAAGAAAGGACAAAAATGATCAGAGGGCTGAGGCACCTCTGCTACAAAGAAAGGCTGAGAGAATCGAGATTGTTCAGCATGGAGAAGAGAATACTCTGAGGAGACCTCATTGTGGTCTTTCACTACTTAAAGGGGGCCTATTCAGAAAGATAGGGACCAATTTTAGCAGGGCCTGTTGTGACAGCACAAGAGGTAAGATTTTTAAATTGAAAGAGTAGAAATTTAGATCTAAGAGAGAAATTCTTCACACTGGGGGTGGTGAAACAGTGGCACAGGCTGCCCAAAGAAGTGGTGGATGCCTCACCTCTGGAAACATTCCAGGACAGGTTGTAGGGAGCTCTGAACAATCTGATCTACTTGAAGATGTCCCTGATGACTGTAAGGCAGTTGAACTAGATGCCCTTTAAAGGTCTTTTCCAAACCAAACCATTCTTTAAATCTATAATTCTAAGACCTCCATGAAGCCAAGCAACTTCATTAAAACTTGAGCCTAAGCATGCATTACTACACAGAAAAGTTATAGACCTGTTTCCTGGGACGTTAAGTGAACTTGTGACTGATGCATGTTGTAAACTTGCTGGGAAGAGTACACTTAGGTTGGTTGTTTTTTTAAGTGAACAAACGTAGGCAACAAATATTTTCCTTAGCATTACTTCATATGATGAACTATTTGAGATCTGGTTTCCAGAGAATACTAATCTTTCCAGAGAAAAGGTGGAAATAAACAAATGTGTTCACAGAACCCTGACAGCTCTATGGGAGTTTTTGTTTTATTTGCAGGTATTTGCCATTTATATTTATCTGGTCACGCATGTGTTATTAATTAATTGTTTCACTTAAAACTCTCCATTTGTTTGCCTGGTAACAATATGTACCTTTAACAACAAGGAACCTATTCCAAAACTTCTATGGTATAAACTCACTACATCCCATTGGAATGAGAACTCTTCTTACTACTTCCACTTCACAGATAGGAACAAATACATTGAGTTCTTCAGAGTATGCTGCAAACTGGCACTAGCAGCAGGTTGCACTAAAAAGTCATGCTGAAAACTGCAGCCTTGAGGAAAAAAAGCACATATCCTATTTGAAACACCAACAAAATGGGCTGAGGGGAGAGGAGGGAAATAGGGTGTGGACAGCTGGAAACTGCTGCCAATTCAGTTACCAGCACCGAATTTCAGTTAATACCCTCATTACTACTCTATGTGATATTCCTGCATGCTTTTCAGTGCACTAGCATTAGCCACGTAGGAAAAACATCAACAATCAAACCACAAAGAAACCAAACCCACCTTCAGGCAAAGTAACAGAAAGAGTTAAATTTCATCTATCATCAAACCCCTTAATTTATTTAAAAACAAACAAACAAAAACTTGCTTTGCAGGTAATTTAAAGTCATTATTCAACTGACTTCAACAGAGAAGTGTGGTATTTTAAGCCCCTAATACTTGCTGATACTCTGTTTTCTCTTAAGAATATAGATGATGATGATGATGATGTCACTAAACAGTAGCAAACTCCAGCAGTTTCCAACTGACTCAGTACTTTCAGGGCAATGCTATCTTTCAGATTCATTAACAAAAGGTTTTATTCCTGAACCTTGTTCCCTGATGTTTGTGAAATGACCCCAATCGCAAGGGTTATCTCTGCAGTCCTGGTGAACCATCCCAGCTTCAGTTTGGTTTAACACTGCATGTCTCTCATTTTCCACTTCAGGTACACTGTCCTTATGTCACCTCAAAGAATTAACAGGGATTCTTGGGGAGAGCAGAGATAAAAGAGGAGGACAAAGGCAAGAAACTATTTGTCTGCAATCCTGTTAGTGGAGGGAATTTTGCAAAGGTACCTTGCGGGGAGCATGCCCTGTCTGAGGGTAAAGAACCCTTCAGATAGCTGCTCTATAAAGTCCCGAAGTATAAAACTCTTCTTTGAAACCAAATTAATGATCCGCAGCATGCTGGAAAGTATTTCTTCTGACATTCCCACAGACATAACATTCTTTCACCCTTTTGCCTTTCAGAGCCTCAGGAACAGACTTGCTCATATTGATAAAACTCAGGAACAGAAAACACTGTCAGGGATTGCCACAATGGAAACTACAATGAGAATGTACAGAGTCTATATTGTGCACACATCTATTCTAAGTGACTCCAGACTGAACATTTGGGGGTATAAAGGAACTATTTTGTGCCTATCCTAATATAAGCTAAGAATAGAAATGCCAAATAATGTAATTCTCTTAACCCGGCTTCTTAATGCTTCCTCTTGGTTTTATCTGGTTGACTACCCTTTTGCTTAATAGAGAAGTTTTACATTTGTGTAATCTGGTCTGTGGACATCTGGATGATTACCTTGAAACAATGGAATTTCTGTAGGTCAAATTTTACCCTCGACAGCAAAATGAAATTAAGAAAAAACAGACCCGAAAGGCTGAAGGTTGATAGCCTATTCAGGGACCTGAAAGGGTACAAAAAGCCCTTGTCCCTTCAGCAGAAGCCCCTAATTACCAGTGCAAGCTTGTCCTCTCAGACGATTTGTAGGTCCTGGAGACAATTCCTGCCCCTGTTGCCTGCCCTCCACCAGCCATGCCTTTTTCTCTGATCTGTCCACAGCAGCAAGGACCAGGGTGCTGTCAATGGCAATGCCAACAGGATCATTGTTCATTTCCATGTAAAATTCTCCCAAACTCCATAAGCCTCAGCAGGTGGAGCACACCAAACAACTTCCTCGTACTTTCTTCACCTCTCACTTGACAGAGCTCCAAATATTGCTGTCTTGTGGGAAAAAGCAGGTTGCATATCCTGCTCTCCCTCTTTTACCTACCCACCTACAACTACTTTTGTCCCTTTAGGGGGTGGATCACACCCAGAAGGCCTGTATAAGGTTCCTCCTAAGTAATCCTGTTTCAGAGAGATGTCTACATTCAGACCACATCTAGGGCTTTATCGCTCAATGACCCCTCCCCAGAAGAGAAGAGGAGTCAGGAAAAGGAGACTGACAGGTTGACATTGAAACAGATTTAATTAAATACCAATGTCAATGCAAGATATATAAAATCATACATAGTCAGTCCAGCAGAAGTGTAGCAGTCACAATATCATGGAAGGCAGTCCGCAGCAGAAGAAAGCAGGGTGAGGAAGAGCCCAACCAGGAGGTTCCCCTCTCCTCAGCAAACTTCCTCCTTTACACTGGTTGTGATGCTCATGGTATGGCATACACCTATGAGCCAACTCCAGTCAGCCTTCCTGGCTGACTCAGAACTGCTGACAGCCTGCAGCCCATGGCTGGTCTGCGATTCTGTCCAAGCAAAACCAGGAAGAAGCTTTCTAATTCACAGCTACTGTTTCTCCAAGGTGCCCAGATTAAACAGCTAGGCTGCTGCTGCTTCCATTCTTTTCAGTAAGGTCAACCCATAGCAGTTTCTCTAGGGGATAAAGCAGAGTGGCTCTACACTCTGTTCCACAAAAGGAAATCCATGAAAGCTCATATACATGAAAACTGTGTTTAAGCCTGTCTAAGACCCAAGGGATACTACAATGCCCAAATACCAGTGAAGGAGGACAAGTCACCACTCACATGTACTAGGGTTTGCTTTCAGTGCCTTTTCATGCTGAACAGTTTGGCTCATGTTGTTTCACATGATGCACACAAGAGCAGCCTTCACACCCTTGAGCTACTTGCTCAGTGACTGAAGATCTGATAATTTTTAAACAATCTCAGAAGAGCTTTAATTAAATCACATTTCTAGCCTACCAAATGGGTGAGAGTGACTGGAGCAATGGCTTCAGACTTGCAGATACATGGAACTATGGAACAAAATATATTTAACAGTGCACCTTGCAGGGGAGCACTGTATGCACCACACAACAAATGCTGACCTCAGTCGCGAGGAGACTTTCCATTTATCATGACTGACAGATTTAGACCGAACAGGTAACAACCTCAGCTCCTCAACTTGCCCTAAGTATATGAATCCAGCAAGTGGTCTTGAAACATCCAGATGGGTGCCCACCCACAGTCCCTTTCGTCGTAATAAAGGCCCTCCCCTCCATCCTCAGCACATGCCTGAGCCTGCAAAAAGCAGGAAAGCATCAGTGAAGTGCTTGGTGACCCGGAACAACCTCAACAGGTGCACTGCTCTTGCAGAAACACTTGTGGCTCTGTCACTATTAATACACCAGGAGTGTGAATGGCATATGCATGTTTGTTTGCATGGGGAGCATAAATTATGGAGTTCCTGGGTCTGCAGTCATCACCTCTTGCAGCTCTAACAGCATAGTTTCTGGGGACAGCCCAGGCACAGGACTTGGGCTAAGAGAGGAGAGAAGCCCTGGATCAAGCAGTCATAGGGAGGTGTGTGAGGGCAGACTGAGGGCACCATACAGCTGATGGTCTCAATACTCTGGTGACCAAGAAGGTTCACAGATCAGGGAAGAAACAAATTAATCTTCCTGCCTCCAGACTACCTGGCTGAAGACATCCTTCTGAGAGCCTCCCACACTGCTGCCTGGACAAGCTGCTTGCTCCTACTATTACATATGGGGCAGAAACATTTTATTGTTTCAGATCTAAAAAATCAAAATAGTAAGTGTAACTGATTTCCTGGGAAGTGAGGAGAAGTATAATCGAACAGTCTCTCTACTCAGCATCAGATCGGTATTCACCACAGCAATGATACACCCTGGAGGACTACTAGCTGGGGGGGAGTGACATGTCCCAGCAACTCTATTTTTCCTCTGGATACCTCTGGAACCACATATGGCAGAAAAATAAAGACACTTTTGTACCAGGCAAAAAGGAGCACGGATTATGAATTTGTGGTCAGAAATCAGATTACCTGCAGAGGGCACAAAACCCCATTCCCTTCTAGCCTGATGACAGCCTCCATTTCCAAGCCATAATGAATAAAAAAGGTGAGAAATGAAGAAAGTAAAGTACTCTGCTCACTCATCTCAGGACCTCCCAGTTTTGTGTACAGACAGAGGAAATTGTGCCTCTCAAACCTTTCCCTCAGAGATGGAAGATGGAAGGTGTGAGAAAGGTGATGATTCTAACTTTCCTGTGATATTATTTTAATTTAACAGACTCTACCACTCCTGCCACTTGAAAGTATTGGCTGAGCAATGCATGAAAATAGAAAACACAAGGCAGGTAGCAATATTTTTTTTTCCTTCTGAATTCGCATGCCTGTGCTACAAACCTGTATCTTCTCTACATTACTGATGGAAGAGAGAGATAACCAGAAGTATATACACACACCCTACACACTAAGTGTACAGGGACTAAAGTGAAGAAATTCTCAACCACAGTTATTAGCAACCCAGAGTAGATGTAGGAAGTGTTACCACTCATGACATTCTTTACAGCCACTCGGGAGTCCAGACTTCACACAAGGGTAACATATTTTTCTGCAAAGTGCATGGGTGAAGAGAGTGCTCCACACCCTGCCTGTTCCTCCCCCTTCCTCTGCAAGAAGATAGTTCACAGCTTCAGGCAAAAAAAGGCAAGAATCAGCCTTGACCATCATCTCCCACTGGTCACAAAACACAAACACTATTGGCCCTGATACAAGGAGTCAATGAAATTAGGATTCTGAGGAGTCAGCTGGTCGTCAGCAGATGAGACCAGCTTCGTACTCTCAGGGCAGACCCATACTCATCTCACCTTTTCTTTCCCCTAGCTAAGCTCTTTTCTCTTGGGCTTGCAGTGCTCCTGCTTGCTATTCAGTACTGTAAGGCAGATTCCATTTGATGCCTGTGCAGGAGATCAAGGTAGAAGACCTCTGCTGTACAAGACCTCTTTCAGATTTGCCGCCTTCTCATCTTTTTTCCCACACAAAGCCTAGTAAAAGGCACATCTATGAATGCACCCAACCTGCTGCACACCCTCTCATTGTGGCTGCACAGGACAAGGCAAGGCTGGGAGGGCACAGAACAAGGTAAGCCCAGAAGAGCATGAGACAAGCTGCTCTTCACAAGAGGTACCATTTTCTTCTTTTCTAAAACTGATACTTAAAAAAAATAGGAGACAACTAGACTTTAACAGGTCTTTGGAAAAATAACTATTAGAGCAAAGAAGGCAAGAACTTGATGTTGCTGTGGCAGGGCTCCCTAATCTCCACCTGCATGCAGCCTGCCCTGCCTCTCCTTCTACCTTCGCAGTGGGGTCTCTGATGGAAGCAGTGTGGTCTACAGGCCCCAGAGTTAGCATCTGACTCTGCAGCATCCATCAGCATGCTGACACATAATGAGGGGATGTACCTGCTTCCCACAAGAAGATCCAGAGTGTAATATGCAGGGAAGTCAGAGACCCAACAGGCCCAAGCAATACCTTAGAACATCGTATGGATGCCTACCAATTGATCAACCCCCTTCACAGAAGAAGGAAAAGATGCTCAAAGCAAACTGACTTTTGCAGGCAGGACAGCTGTTACACCACTTTTTGGCAGAAGCTGCAGTTTATACTGCATCTCTGTCCTCTCCACCCCTTCTCTTGCAGCTCCCTTCCTTCATGGAACACCTCCACTGAGTAAGCAGCTCAGGAAGGCTCATGGCAGCCCCATGACATCTTGGGACGATCGTAGAGTGCTGCTTCACTGCTTCATTTTCTTGATGCCTTCTGCTTACTGGCCTCTTTTCTAGCTCACCTTTAAGCAAGAGCAATAAAGAAAGGATCTAGAAGCACTGGACTGGGATATAGTCTCCAGCAGCTCATTAACGGCATTGCAATGGGAAAGAGGCAGCAGCTGTGGCTTTCCAGCTCTCACTATCCAGGTTGCCAAGGCCTAACTCCCTGCTTTCACACAAATCAATTACTTTTTTAAATCTGTTTGTCACAAAAGCATTCATTTAATTTAACTGTCCACAGAGGCCTTGGGTAACATGCTTCACAGGTCCCATTCTCAGACTGATACTGATCAGCTCAATCCCCTGCAGCCTCAAATCCCTTATTTAACAAGCACCTTTGGATCCCAGTACAGCATTACACAGCTGACACAGAAGCAATTAAAGAGAAGTATTTTTAAAAAGTAAAGATGGTGAAAGAATAATCAGAGATACAATTGCCAGATCCTCGAGTTAACTAAGGACACCAGAGAAGTACGGCTGATCCAGCCTCCTCACCACTTAATGTGAATAAACAGCTTACGAGTGGGAGAGGCTGAAAGGGGAGTAGCCTCCTTCCTTGTCACGGGAAAGGGAATGTGATGATCACCAAGTACCAGAAAAGCTTCCATTTGTGAAACTCGTGAAGAGAAGGAGCCTGCTGCTCCTCCCCACAGCTTCCTAGCAGTGATCTCGAGCTCCTAGTGCATGTCATCTCACAGCAAGGCTCATATCATCTTCACAATGCAGAAACACAACTGAGTTAAAAGACAAGAGCTTTCTGATAGCCTGTACTTTTGGATGCCTTCATTTATGAATGTCTGACCAAAGGCCTCATGCTTGTGTTTTCTGAAAAGCAGGTTTGAACCTAAGCCAGTGCAACCAGCCTTTCCCAGAGCCACAACTACAAGCCTGCACATCCACAGGAAACACAAAACACAGTCCCTGCACCTCAGGGAGAAGGATCTTCAAAGAACAGTGCAGGATACCGCTGCAGATTGGTTTGTCTCCCATAACAGGAGGTTTCTGCAGTGGGCATGGGTGCACAGCTAAGTTTCAGGTCTCCTGGCATGGCAGCTGCCCTCCAGCCACTGGCTGACCACATGCGGTCTGCAAGTGAGGGGTCAATAGCCTTGGGTGTACAGAAACACTGCTGGAAGGAAGGGCTGACCAGCTGCACTCTTTACACTGTTCACCTAGTGGCTGGAGTCACTTAAAGTAAAACACTGACCATTAACTTTGGTCCCTGGCAGGCTGCAGCGAGGCAAAGCTGTATTCTTCAGTTAGCTGAGAAACAAAATAAACAGCTGAGTCTTGACCTTACGCTCCCCTTGCCAATAAAGCCTAATCAAGGTGTTAGAAAATGTTTACAAATTTTAATTAGCTTGGGCAGCTTGTGCCATCTCAGCAATTTAACCATGTCCTTATTGCCTGTAATTAACAAAGAGTCTTTGCACCCTTATAACTGAAGCCTCCACATATATAGTCCCTTAACTAACAAAATTTCCTTCAAAATTAGAGAAATCCAATTAATATGGTCCAGGACCTGGGAAACAAAGTGATGATCTAACTTGTGACCATATATGAAAAAGGACTCTAAAGCTCAAACAAAGTTCAAGCATGAAAGACCATCAGAGACCCTAGAGACCACACCTCCCAGATGGAAGATCCCTGTCCAAAACACAAGCCCCACCCTCTGAGCATGCATAATGAATTTAAAAGAAGCTGAGCCTTTAATGCAAAGCAAGCAAGAAACTGACCAATGGCAAGTAGGTGTTGACATGAGGTGTAACTTCTGCATTTCACTGTATAAATGTCCGTGGCAAATTTCAGCTGGTTTGCTACATTTGTGGGAATGCCTCTAGCACCCAAACTTACATAACTTCTAACAAAGTAATGCCTACTTGTTAACCAGAAACCTGGCCTCAGGCAGTTCAATTCTGATTTTGGTGACAAAGGAACAAAAGGGACAAAACCCAAGCACAGAAGAAATATGACAGAGTGCAATTGTCACCCTCCAGCATGCAAGGGACTGGCTCTTTCCCTGCAGAAGCACTACCACAGGCACCTCCACCACCAAGGTTTCCATGTCACAAACAGATGCACAGCCATGCATCTGCAACATAAAGGTCTGCACCTCTCAACTATTTAGAAAAGAGTTGCACTGTTGTCTTCAGAGGCTTCCCTGTGGAGAATGGACTCTGGAGAATCACAAAATCACAGAAACATTCAAGTTGGAAAAGACCCTCAGGATCACCAAGTCCAAACAATATCCCTACTCTACAAGCTTCACCCTAAACCATATCTCTAAGTACCATATCCAAACAACTTTTAAACACATCCAGGGTCGGTGACTCAAGCACCTCCCTGGGCAGCCCATTTCAATGCCTGACCACTCTTTCCCTGAATTTTTTTTTTCATAATGTCCAGCCTAAACCTACCCAAGTGCAGCTTGAGGCCATTCCCTCTTGTTCTATTACTAATTATGTCTGAGAAGAGACCGGCATCAACCTCGCTACAATATCCTTTCAGGTAACTAGACAGTGATGAGATCTCCCCTCAGCCTCCTCTTCCTCAAACTAAACAGCCCCAGCTCCTTAAGTCACTCCTCGTAAGGTTTATTCTCCAGGCCCCTCACCAGCATTGTTGCTCTCCTCTGCACTTGCTCCAGCAACTCAACATCCCTCTTACAATCAGGTGCCAAAACTGAAGACAATACTCAAGGCGTGGCCTCACCAGAGCAGAGCACAAGGGGACAATTACCTCACTACTCTTGCTGGACACAGCATTTCTAATACAAACCAGGATGCCATTGGCTTTCTTTGCCATCTGGGCACACTGCTTGCTCATATTCAGTTGCTTGTCTATTACAGCCCCTAGATCCCTTTCTGCCAGACAGCTTTCCAGTCACACTTCTCCAAGACTGTAGCACTGCTTGGGGTTGTTGCGGCCCAAGTGCAAGACCTGGCATTTGGCCTCGTTGAAACTCATCCCATTACCATTGGCCCATTGATCCAATCTATCCAAGTCCCTCTGTAGAGCCTCCCTACCCTCATGATGATCAACACTGCCATCTAACTTGGTGTCATCTGCGAACTTACCCGATGACACACTCTATGTCTGCATCAAGTTCATCAACTGGCTTTTGCCAGTTCAGTAAAGCAATTTATATTGCCTAGGTTTCATGATCAGTTTTCTTCTCAATATAGTGGCCTGGAAAAGCTACATGATGTCTGAAAGATACTTATGAGATAAGTCACGATACTCCTAATAAACCAAAACAATACATAAGATGATGGTACAAATAGCTTAACGTTCAATGACTTCTAAAAAGCAAAATCCAAACTTTCCCAGGATTGGTTCAGGATTGGACTTTGCTCTACATCTGCAGTTGGTAACAGCTTCCCTCTGTTTTACTGTGAGCATGAGAGCATTGCAGTCCCTCAGCTTGGCCCTCCTCTCATTTCTGGTCTGTGAATACACTCCTCCTTTAGATTGGCATCAATTGCCTCAGCTTCTGTAAACAAACTTTTCACATGTTTAAAAGTAAAACAGAAGGAAAATGGGTCAGGAAATTATCCAGTGTGGTTCTGAATGAGCATTTCAAGTGGCAGAGACTTCAGGAGTCCCATAGCTACCTCTGCTGGGAAATGATCTCCAGCTAATGAAGACATAATAGACCCACCCAAGTAGGATAAGGGCCGAAAAGCTAAGGAACTAGGAGAAGCCATGAAAGAAAATACATTATTAAGGTAAAAGAGAAAAAAAATCAAAGCCAGAACACCAAAGGGGAAAGAAATAAGTCTCTGGGATTAGCAGGGAGAAGTACAGATTTAAGAGACATCCATTGTGTTAGTACAGCTTTATAAAAGCTTACAACACAACAACCTTTAAAAATAGCTTTATTTCTACTGCCAAAGCACCACCAGAACCTGCATCAAATAAAATTACAATTCTTCAAGGAGCCAAACATGGTGGCTGTAATGGGATTTCATGCTGCTTGGTAACTTGCAGGATTGTCTAGGAAAACACACAAGAGGAAACAAAAGTCAAACAACCCTGGAGAGTTACACTGTGCACACAGTCTCTTGCATACAACTGAACCACTATCGGCTGGTACAGTAACAAAACAGATTCAATACCCCAGACTGAAATTGCTGTGTCGATGCAGGGTACTTCATGCTTCTACAAGGTTTTCTTTCCCTGTTTTCTTTATCTGTTTCATGTGAGGGGAGAGCAAAAAACTAGGCTCTTGTGTACTTCGCAGTGTAGAGTGTTACCCATTTTTTCTGTAACTTATTGGTTACAAAAGCAAGGAACTGTTGCTGATAGCAACGGTTATGTTACCATCTACCCCAAACCTCCCCTCTCAACTCCCACCTTGCAAAGCCTGCAAGTCCAAGGCACCAGTTAGTCTAAACTTCTGGAGAATAAGGTTGGTGAAGTTGCAGTCACACCCCTTAGGCCACACGTACATTTAAACACATTTTTTAACTTGAGAGTGTCAGTTTCTCAGGAGCAAAGTTTTGGAACAAAGAGACACAGGCTGTGGGAAGACCACATCACAGTTCCCAGAGCACAGCATCATTCATCAGCAAGACTCAACCAGGAGGAATGGCATGGTCCCTGAAAGTATCTCCACATGAGGAGGATGCAGCCAGGAAGAGTTGGTTGATGCCATGCTGTGTCAGGCAGTGGCCATGATGCATGAGGGGACTGCATCCCTGCACAATCAAAGGAGGAGTCTAAGTTAAGCATCCACAGGCATACCTAGAGTTTCATGAGTTTTTTTTGGTGACTAAGACAATTTCTCAACAATTTTTGGTAGGACAAGCACACTTGAACTTCAGGAGCAGGGAAATATCATCAATGGCATTTTCATGCACCGTCTTCTGTCAGGGGTAATCTCAAGGAGGTCATTTACACAAAAATAGCATCACACTTTTCATTACTATCCTTTTTTTATGGTGTCGTCAAAGCACATGATAACCACAGAGGAGAGGACTTAACACTCTAAATATTCACCTGTAAAAACAACTCAGTGCACAACTTGCACAAAAACAGGTGAAGAGATGCCAGGGGGAAGGGAACTGCCTGGAGAGAGAGTAGGTTGCACTCACCAGTGAAGAGGGGACGTCGTGGAAGGTCTAAAACATGTCCTGGTTTGCCCCACCCTTCTGCTGATGGGGGAAGCAAGGGAGAGAGGAAAATAAAGGCTTGGGCCATTATATCCCCTTCCAAAGTGATAAACAGGTACCTATAGGTGTTTATGCACTTGTGAGTGTCTTGCCCAAATAATGGTAAGCAAGTCCTGGTTTCACCTAATATGGTCAGTTGTGCAAATGCCATTCTGATTGGTGAATCTCTGTGGACAAAGGAGCCATTACACTCAGGCAAATAATATAAATTGAGCTACATTGCAAGCAGGTGTGTCACCTCTGCCTCAGTGTGTACTGCTCTGCTCTACATTGTGCTCTGCTCAGACAAGATGCTCTGCCTCACTGCTCTCGGCTTGGACAATGTGTTCTGCTCTACCTTGTGCTTCAGACCAGCTTGGCCCTGATGTTTTTGGCTCGAACTACCTGGAAACTTAAGTGCCTCAAGTTTACCAGGAGAAGGCATTAAGTGCCTCATGATGTGGTGAGAAGTGCCACCAACATTGTGCTCTCTGCACATCTGCAAGACACCCTGCCATGACCTCTTCAAACCTCCATGCCAAGAGGAACCAGGATCAGGTCAGAGATTGTCTGCCTCTTTCCCAGTACCCTGCTAGAGTTTGGGAAGATCTAGAAGCCTCTCAACAGCTATCAAGGTGCCGAGCAGTTCCAACACTGCCACAAAGGAGCCAGGGACTATCTTGAAATTTCTACTCCACTGTTGTGAGTAGAACAGACTTTCCCTAGGGCTCCAGACTGCCTATTTATAAGTGGGGCAAAGCCATTTTGTGACTAAACCTTCTCCAATTTTCTGATTTTCCTAAATTACTAAATTGCCTATAACCATTCTTGTGAAGATTTTTCTGACTAAATTAGAACCCAAATTTAACTAGTTTGTATACAGTTTGTGGGCAGGGCTTTTCGGAAATAAAGTAACTACATATTTTATAATTGCCTCAACTAATTCAGGGGAGATGCTCTGGTGGCAGCAACACCCAAAAAAGAAAGAGAAGTTGCCTGCAATAGAAAAGATGGAATTACCTGCAATAGTTAGGGACGAAAAGAGACTGCAGGTTGCTTGTGCATTAGGTTGCCCTGCTTCAAGCTAAGTCTGCAGTCCCATCAGTGAGGACTGTGAAGCTGAGCCAAGTTTGAACTCATCAGTATGAGCATATCAGCCTGGTAGCCTTGCCTGCACTAGTATTCGTCACAAGGCTGACAATGCCTGATCAAGCAATTTGAGACCAGAATCAAAAGGCATCCCTGTAAGTTCAACTTTGTCCTCAAGAGCTGTGGATGGGTGAACAAAAAAGGAGTGAGAGCGTATGTAAAAATAAAAGACCACAAGACACCTGGTTCTTAGTACTTCTACTAGCCTGTTTCTCACAACACCATTAATAGCATGCCAAACTTCACAGAAACAAAAGCAAGCAGCCACGCTCTTTCTCCCTTGAACAACTGCAAAACAGAAGCAAAGCCCAAAAGCTTTTTTGATAAAGGTTACTCAAATAAGCCACGTATGGAAGTTCTCTGCATCTACAACATTTCTGCACCATCATTTGTAATGATATGACACCTCAGCTTGCAGAAGGTGCCACACTGGATACTAATAGCACACTTATTATTAGATTTTCTGCATGGTTACATAAGCCTGCAAAAGGGGAAAAATGTAAATGATTCAAGAAGATATTCTTCTTGTGGTTCTCATGAAGTCTTCAGTATCTGAAGATTGACGACAATCCCTCCTGGCAAGAAACAATCAATTTTTATGCTTCATTAAAAGAGTTTCTTTTAAGAAAATGCTCAAAGGCAAGTCAAGTGAAGAATTTTTTTTTTTTTTTTTTTAATCTAAACATTCTGGGCAAAATTCTCAGATCTTCTGAACTCTTTTCCTAAAATAAAAAGAATCTGTGTATGCAATTCTGTTTGTCTTCCTCGTAACCTATGATCTAAGGACACTTTACCCTATCTAAATCTAGCTGCCTGAGCGGGCACAAATTTCAAAAGAGGACATAATAAGGGCAAAACCAAGGAAGGTAAGCACACTCTCTGGTAAAACTGAAGCAGAAAAACTCGAGCCACAATACAAGCACACGAGTCAATCTCAGTCCAGTCAGAATAACATACCTGTGTCAGTGCAATGGCAGCAGGTCCTGAAGGACCTGTCCAGCTATGTGACGATGAGCACATCTCTTCCACTATTCAGAAATGCACAGGCCATTTCTTAAGTGTATGGTGACTACATAATCCACAGAGGACCAATCCCTGAAACCAATCAATGGCGTACACTGAACCCCAAAGTCCGTTTCTGCACCCACGGGACCTAAGCCTGCTGATCCTCTCGAAATTAACATAATAGGTGCCCAAAAGAATGGTAGGTTAAGGCAGTCTGTTAACCAAATTTATCTGGTAAGAGATTCCAGTTGATTTAGCTACATCTGGTTGATTGGATAGGGCTGGGTGATAGGCTGGACTGGATGATCTTGGAGGTCTCTTCCAATCTGGTTGATTCTATGATCACAACACTGCACACCGGATCCTACAACACAGCAGATGCAGAAAGGGTTTACAACACACTACAGCATCTGCCCTCACCTATCAACAAGCAGAACGGCTAATTGAAGTGTCCTGTTGCTTCATACTTCACTGCTGTGCAAATGGGACATAAATGCTGCTGTTTGCGATACATAAAGGCTGCTCCGCAGCTTTGTTAAGGGAGCCAGTCAGAGGGCTGGCTGACAAGTAGCTGTGAGCAGGAATCTCTGCTCTTCTGCCTCTAAATGTAAATGATGTCTGGTAAACTTACTTTTGGAGGACTTAGCACTCTTGCCTTCAGGCACATGGAATAGTCCTCAGCCCAAGGCAAGTCTGTGACATAGCAGGGAACTAAGAAGACAACACCAGCACAGTGGAAGGTTTTGTTATTGCAGTACCAGCTCATCTAACCCACCTTAAGATCATTCAGACAGCATAACAGCTGGTTAACTTTGTCTCTAGTAAATGTATTACTTCCACAACTCATACGCAAATAAATACAGTGCCCTCTGAGACACTCATTGAATTGCCCATGTGAGGAAAGCTTTATGGTATTGTATCACTGTATTTTTGTTTACTGGAGGGAAAAAAAAAAAAAAAAGAAGAAAATAAAAACCAACTACTGCAAACCTGCCAAGACTTTGCAGAATATACTGTGGTGAGAATTTTTTAGATCCTGGTCGTGGTACAGGAGGTCAAATTTAACCTCATTTCTTCACCTGAAGTGCAGCTGAAAGGAATTATGTTCTACCTCTGCATCCCTGGTGGTAAGAAGCAATCATTACATTTTGAAGAAGCAAAAGAGCTGCTTCTTTTTTTTAAGTCTTCAAACACCCGAACTTGGGGCTTCTATCTCATGATCTCTGTCTGCATGAAGCAAAATTATTTGGGGCATTACTGATCCTTAAATTCCCTCATGAATTTTGGTAACTCTGTGAACGCAGTATTTTGAAGAAAGCCTTTTCTGTCCTCTGCACTGCTCCACGGCAGCCTTACTGTAATGATGATGTGTAGCTCTGCACAAACAGAGTATATTTGCATCTCTGGTCAGTTCATAGATGAAAATGGACTTTGTGTGAATCAGTATTTTGAACACCACATTCCTCAGGCTTCCCAATCAATTTTTACGGACCTAAAAAGGCGCTTGATTTTAAGACGGGTCGAGCGGCTGCTTCTCCTTCTTATTTAAACAGAAGACGCAATTGTTCAGCACCTCTGAGTATCGGACCAGATTTATTTAGGTCTCTAACTTCAGTCACCCATAGAAGAACAAAGTCAAGTGAGATTCATACCCTTTTCAAAGCATCATGCTTTTCATACACAAAAGTGATAATGCTGCCGGTATTAGTGAACACAAAACGCGAAACAGCAGCATACTTGGAGCCACTTGTACCATCGACATCCCACATCTAAGTAATTCCATTGAAATGTAAATGAGGTGCATTGCAATTTCGGGATCATTTACTACATTTGTTTAGCACAATCACCTTGCAAGAAGTCTTTAAGTGCTTTATTTGCAAAGAGCTGCAAAAACTGCCCCTAGGAATGTGGATATAATGTGTCTCATTTTATTATTTTGGAAACAGACAAATTTGAATAAAAAACAACACAAGCCCCAGAAAAAAAAAAACCTGTTTGTTGCATTTCCTGCAGGTGTGAGCTACCTGCATTCATGGAGGTAAAGAAAGCAGAACAAGATAAAAAAATATGAGCACTAATCTGAAATGTCTTGACTAAGTTAACACAGCTAGACTGAACTTGTAAGCAGGTTATTATATTATTTACAGTCTTGCCTTAAGAGAATGTGGGGGTTTTGTGTGTGCATGCACATTTGAATTTCTTAATACATTTATAACTGCTGATATAAAGAGTTCTGTTCTTTGTCTCAGAAGCAATGATTTGATTCTGCCTTCACTTCAGCTGATCTAACTCTTAAATCCAACAGTTACACTGCTGTAAAATTACTATTATCAAGGAGAAGAACATTCTAAAATTATCACTCCGACAGAGAGCATGAAGCCTGAAACACTCAGTGCTTTCAACATCATTATATTGGGACTGTGATCTCCGCACGGCTGGTAACGCAGCCAGGCAAAGCCATGAAAGGGAGCTTTGTGCCCAGCTACACACCAGGCCATGTAAGACTTCCAGCTTTCTGACTGGCCAGGGGGGATGTTGCTCTTAGTAACATGGCAAGATCGATTAGGTACAATGACAGGGCGGGGGGGAAAAGGCCTTTAGCAGGACTGCAGTGGAATAAAGTTCCTCGTCCGTGAAAGCTGCCACAGTCCATGCAAGTGAAAAATACCAAGTTGTCAAAAAAGGCAACGTGCTGAAATATTCCAGATACTCAAAATAGTAAGAAGATTCAGAGATTTGTTTATAATGGGAGAAACCTCAGCCCCATCTGATCCAGAATGAATGCAGTGATACCTCTGGTGAACCACACACAAACCTGGAACTCTTATCTGCTGCATATGGCCCTGCAAAGAAAAACCCAACTACTCTCACTATTGTGACGTTTGCCCTCAAGATCTTACTCTGACTTCTGCTGGTGGAAGCTGGCCAGCAAAAACAGAGATATCTTCCTCAAGAGCTTGCCTCTGTTAGGAACCTCCAGCAGACATATCCTGAACAGGATGATTTTTTTTCACAGGAAGACAGGGGTTGGAGGTGAGCACTCCTGCTTGCCTGCTTGTGGAAAACACAGAAGCAGCTCCTTCACAGGGTGCTCCCATGGCAGAAGGGTTAGGACCAACATTTCTGTAGTATGCTGTGTATGGGAATGCCATAGACACAACACACTGTTGACTTCCCTTCACAGACCTCTGCACTAGGTGAGAATAGCATTCAGCATCTGATCTGAAGGCGCACACATCTGTAAAATTTATCCATTACCATAACAAAAATTTCACCAACAAATGTGCTGGTTGCAAAAGGCCCCAAAACCTATCGGCTAATCTTTTCCCAAGATGATTAATAAGAATTATCACAGCAGCCATGTTTTATTAATCTGTCAAAAAATATGCCTGAGCATGGCACAAGTGACCAATTGGTCCTTGCTTCCTGCTGACTTCTGTCTGCTCTTCAAACCAAGCAGGTAGCTGCTTGTCAAAGGAAGTGAGGAGAAAGATGCAAGTCCTGAAGACAGAGAGTGAGGTGGTGATGATTCAATGCTCCCAGTGCTTTTAAATCACTCCATAACACCTTCATGGGGTTCAAACTACATTTTGGACTGAGTAACCCCTCTTTTTTCCTTGGACTTTTTCCTTTCATCCGTATTCTAATCCAGGTGCCCATTTCTTAGCATTTATATAGTGATCCACATCATATATAAAAAAAAATGCGTATCAGTCCAGCTCTACTGCAAGTCCCTGCAGAGACAAGCCCAGCTCGGCTCTCCCAGTGCCATAAAGTTTGCAGAGCTGCTTTAAATATCTCCCTTCTTTAGAACACAGATTGCCTCAGCGAGGTGGTATATACACATTACTCTGTATACTGTGTATGTGTGAACATATGTTTGATAGCTAGATCGCTCTATTCCAATACATAAAACTGCGTATACACTTGTTCTTTTAAAACCTCGCTGCTGCTGACTTTAGCAGAGGGCCCCTTCAGGAATTTCACTCCCCTCTCTACTCCAGGAAGGTTTTCCTCCGGCCATCAGCAAGACTTTGCAGCTGGCTCCAGAGCAGAGCAACGATGCTGCGAGCATCAGGCAGAGGGGGCTGCGAGAGTGTGTTGCGAGATGCAACTGCCTCAAAGGGCTGAGCCTGCCGACTGTGCTAGAGGCTTTTCTCGCTTGCGTAAATCACTTCTTGAAATAATAATGCTTAAAATAGTTCATCAAGTCTCCAGGTTTCTCACTTTTTTTATGCATGCGGAATCAGACAGCCAGGACTGAAGACATACATCTGCACACCGGCCTACTATTAACACCAGGGATACCTGCATCTGAGACTTTACACAAAATGAAGTCAGATTCTGATACCACCAAACTCAATGAGATGGTGCTGTGTGACTGTTCACCAAACCATTGTCACCTACAGTTTGTTGGGGTTTCTGGTTCAGTGTTTTCTTATCCAGCTAGATGTTAACAGTAAAGAAAGGGGCCAGACTTCTTGGGATAATACATTTGATGGTGATAAAAATGTTTCCATGGAGCTTTACGACAAAACAAAAATTGCTGCCCTTTATCTGATGCACACACATTTCATACTTGCAATATGTCTAAAGTGATTTTGTGACTAAATCCTGGGAAAAATGCAAAGAATGCTTGGCTAGAAGCATACTTTTCCAGTAAAAACACAACATGGCTTATTAACTGCAGCACTTGGAGGAGGCTATTCAACATGAAGTGCACATTTTTTTAGCTCAAGACCAAAAACGTGTTTGGATATACGTTTTCTTTGGCTTCAGGCACCAATTTGACTGACTACATTAGAGGGGTCTCCAAACCATTTTAGCATACACTAGCTTCAAGTACAAATGAAGTGGTATTCTATTAAACATGCCAGGGTACTGCAGCTGAAGGCAAGGTTAAAACCTCCTGACTTTTTCAGAATATATTAAGCAGAAATAATGGAAACAAAAACCTCCATTAGATACCTCGTTAAGATTTTTGTAGCTGCTGATCAGCAACCTTGTTATGGCAACACTTTTCAAAGTAATTGCAAGAAATGTTAATTGTGGCGATGGTGGGGTGGGGACAGCGCACAATGAACTGCACTAGCAGTACTATTAGTGTTACCGTGAGAACAGATTATGCCATTTCCATTCTATCTTTGAATTCTGGTGGGTGGAGGGTGATGTGACTCTGAATGATGTCAGATTACCCAGCCTACATTTTTCTTGGAAAGAAGCTCCTTCCTCCACTTCTCTAGCAGGAGGGCTTGTAAATACTGCATTTAGGAAATCTCAGCTTCATCAAGACTCTGGAACGATCCCCGTGCTACCTGGAATTTCTTTAATCGGACAACTGGGAGGTGTACGCTTCTTGAATAACCTAGAAACATCAGAATATGCTCGCCTGGGCTTGTGACATTGTGAGAACCAGCAACAAGGGGTGGTTTTTCTGGACTAATCCCCAGGAAACAGGACTTCGCTCGCTCTCTCCAATGTGGGCTGAAGTCCAGACTATCTCAGGCACATTTGTAGGCGGGTCACAATGTCACGCCTCTTCTCTCCCGTTAAAATACTAATTGTAAGAGCTTTTGTCTCTAAATCTGCAGCTAACAAACCATCAACACTGCACAAAGGGGAAGAGCGCAACTCAGTCCAACATGTCTGAAAGGTACAATACAATACGCATGCAGCTATGATACATAAAACTACCCAAGGTAGAGCTTGTCAGGAAACACAATCAAATTCTGGTTTTTGGTTTTTAACAGCCACAGGTTTGCACACCTTTGCTCCACGCTCCCCTCCCCAGTCTACCACAAAAAGCTGTGGTCTAGAGAGATGCGTAGGGCTGCAGGGCCAGCCCACACCACCCAGAGCTGCGCACACAACTTCAAGCCTTAACTCTCCCCTCCTGCCCCATAAGGCTGGCAGCAAATGGCCATCTCCGAAGATGCACTGTTAAGTGTGAATAGACTGAGAAAATTTCCACCTTCGCTGCCCAGCACACACACAGAGGCAGCAGGATGGGCAGTCAAACCATAAGGGTTACTTAGTTTACGTTTGTCCTAAAGATAAAAGAATTTAACCTCCAGTCACGAGCAAAACATGCTCCCTCCCCTCAATTGCATGGTTCTTTTCCCAGCTATGTGGATGGGCCCTCTCCTTTCTATACTGGGGAGCAACTCCAGTAACAGTCAAACCAGTATAGTAGAAACTATCAGGCAACAGACCCAGGATCAAGTCCAGAAAAGAAAACTAACATTAAATTCTGTTTATTTCTGCTGTTGCTGAACTCATGAAGGATCGAGCTGGGATGCTACAAAGATTGTCTCTTTCCATGTGAAAATGACTTGCACTCTACGCTTCATATTGGATCAAGCAAGCTCCCAGTGATACTGAAAGTTGAGATCTACTGATACCACAACTAGGAGATGGTGCTTACATTAATCACCTCACTCTATCTTTTTTTCATGTTTGAAAATGCCCCCTTTCACAATGAAAAAAGGAACTGCACGTGCCATGTTCAGAAGCATTTGTTTCTTTTCTGGAATTAAGTACAAGAACTGAATTATTCTTTTCCTAAAGAAAAATATGATGTGATGTTTTGTTTTTTGTTTTTGTTTTATTTTTGGGTTAAGACATTAAAAAATATTTACACCTGAAATTCAGGATTTTAAAAATTCTTTAATGTTTTTCCAACATTCACTGAAGCTTTAAAAATTAATTCTGAAACTCACTGAAGAAATAAAAAAAGAAGAAAGCTTTGATGATTGTTCTTGCATGCATAGACCCTGACATAAGCACACATGTGCACACTTTTCTATGAAAAAAGTCACACATACAGGCAAATAAGTCTGCTCACAGGTGTACACAGAAATCCCGGTCTTGCTTCTGGGAGATAGAAAGATGGAGAGACCTGGCTAGAGCAGTTTGCAGTATACAGCTGCTCCAGGAATCACAGTAGAACTCCTCCAGCTCTTTTCACAAATCTGAGTATTTCAATGTGATGACAAAATAAGAGTTATACCATCTTCTCTGAGGTGAGTCTACTGGTAATTACAGATGTGTTCATGTGCGTGTGTGTGTAGAAGGCAAAGACTGTCTATGACACACTGAAACATGTATTTTTACCTACCACAAGAAAGCCTGTGGGGTTTTCCCTCTGCTGAATAATTTCACCCTCTGCAAGTCAAGTCCCTTGACTTGTTAACACTTCCACCTGCTTCTCCCGTAACCTTTTGGTTCCTGCTCTTCACTCCTGAAATACATTTACTGCTGAACCATTTGTATCTCATCCCAGATGCTCGTCTCACACTTGGCACTGCTGCTGAGTCCTAAAGGGAACTGCTGCCATATGAGGCTGATTCGCTCTACACTAGGTGCCACCTCATCCATATTGGTGTCCCATTTACCTTTACAGCTACAACCTAGACTCACTGATATGCTGTCCACAAATGTCAGGCCAAGCTCACTTCCTCTGCTTCTTAAATTTGCAAGGGAATCTCTAAGAGAACATTTTGCTGACCCATCACAATTATTCTGGTGTTTCTTAATTTATACTTGCTTATCCCTACCTGCAAAACAGCACTTTGCACATTGTGGTTTGTTAGTGGCACACAGGCAATTTTTCTTCAAGCATCTTTCTCTATCCTTTATTCCTTTCTATTTTAAGCAACTTTCATCTGAGAACAATGTCAGACTGACAGCTCTGGAGACCAAGGCATTTAAAGGAGACAAGCCAAGCACAACTCCCTTGCTCTATCAAAAGCTAAAGGCAAGTTCTCTATCCTCTTTGTTGTACTGTAAGAGTACAACAGTCCTTCAGTCTGGCCCTGTTCAGCAAACTGATGTGCTGGGCAGGTAAATGACCAAACCTGTCCACATAAATCCCTTTGAAGGACCAGGACTCAAATCCTTGGCCAAGAGGGATTAGTTATACTGGTGAAGGGGTTGCTCGTCACTTTTATACAATCCCATACCTCCACAGGCAAAGAACAAAGGTAGTTGCAGACAATGTGCCCATGTAGGAAGGCCTTAGCAAAAAGCTGCAGGGAGTATGGAAATACACACTCCTCTGCTGCTGGCCAGGGCCAGATGGAGTCTTCCCAGCTACCAGTCCAAGCAGTCACATCACCAGAACATGCCTGGCTGAATTATGCCCACAAGGCAAGATGACTGGTGAGAGTGAGTGCCTCGCTTTTCGGAGTGGGGGGAGGAAATCAGGATTTTGGCCTTCCAGTTTTGCTGTGAGTGATGCTGAATATCAAAATTCTTGTCCAATTCCTCAGGAAAAAGAAAATGCACTAAAGAAGTGAAAAGGGCAGTAAAAATGGGAAGCTACCACTCAAATTCTCCAAAACCACTCTTAGCAGTTAAACGATTCCTCCACCTAAGAAACAAAAGTACTGCCATACCCTAAACCATTCACTCATTCAGAGATGAACAGGCTGGCTTCTGAAGAGAAACTCAACCATGTGCCACAGAAATGTTGTACAATGCCTTCTGCAAAAGCTGTCGGAGAAGGCAACACTGCAATTGAGTCATTAGGCTAAAATTAGTTATCAAAGGATGGGGGAGACAGGCACTTTATTCTGACACGGTTTAACCCCAGACAGCAACCTAAGCCCAACAGAACAGCTCACTCACTCCTCTCCAAGTGGAATGGGGGAGAGTACTGGAAGGATAAAAGTGAGAAAACTCGTGGGTTGAGATAAAGACAGTGTAACAGGTAAAGCAAAAGCCATGCATGCAAGCAAAGCACAACAAGGAATTCATTTACCACTCTTCATCAGCCATCTCCAGCATAGCAGGGCTCCCAGTGACTTGGGAAAACAAATACCACCACCCCGAACGCCACCTTCTTTCCCCTAGCTTTATATACTAAGCATGACATCATATTTTATGGATGTATCGCTTTGGTCAGTTGAGATCATCTATCCTGGTTGTGTTCCATCTCAGCTTCTCGTGTACGTCCAGTCTACTCACTGGTGGAATGATGTGAGGAGCAGAAAAGGCCTTGACTCTGTGTTATGAACACTGTTTCCAGAATAAATCCACGGGCTTTAATTCAAAAGGTTCCCAACAATTTTTGAACCCTTTTTGTTTTCTACAAGCACACACCTAGGAAGATACAATGCTGTCTGAGTGATGACCCCCACCACTCCTTTGAAACAGGCTTACAAACAATGAAAACAACAAAAGCACATTAAGAAGCAGAAGCGCCATTTGTTATTTGCAGGCATTAGTCAGTGTCAATAAACGTCGATTAAAAAAATTAGTAAATCAAGCAATCGGAGCCCAATGTATTGCTAAGTAACAAAATAAACCTTTAAAACCTCTATTTTCAGGCCAAATCTTATTTTGGGGTTGTTGTAAACCAGAGGCAGACTGAGATGTGCATGATGACCAACTGCTATGTTGGTTTGCCAACATCCATCATACAAATTGATTAAATATAGTCTGGATCAGTCATTTAATACAGAAGAAATAAACGCATTGTAATAGAATATAGTGTGCAGGATCGATACTTCCTGCTAAGGAAATAAATGTTTCGACAACACCTTGACATATTTCTCTGCGGTACCCCATCTGTGTTCTGGCACTGAGGTGGTAGTGGGGAGTCATTAAGCTTGCTTTTCAGAGACTCTGAAAA
Organism: Ramphastos sulfuratus; assembly: GCA_013399055.1. Lineage (NCBI taxonomy): Eukaryota > Metazoa > Chordata > Aves > Piciformes > Ramphastidae > Ramphastos > Ramphastos sulfuratus. The sequence continues at coordinate 79,461 of WBNM01041177.1, forward strand.
ATCATACAAAATCCAGCTGTGACATCTGCATGACACTACACAAATCCTCGTCCTCAGAGAAAGAACACAATACTGAAACACCAGGCAGGAACAGATGCGGGATGCTGGCAGCTTGGTCTGCGCACAACAGAACTCTGTGCTGGGAACACCGTGCTCGCTACCCTACCTTCTCAACACAACGCATCCAAGGATGCAATCCCTGCAATCTTCAGGGGAACAACCATCTCAGCATCAGATTCTTCTCTGTCTAAAACTTCACAGCATGGGCTTGACCTGAAGAAAGTGAAAGGAAGGAGGCAATACATTTATCTCCTTAGATGATGCATGATGCAGCCATGAGAAAACAGAATCAGCAATCCAGAGTCCCATCACCACAGCAGTGCAGGGAGGGGCAGGTAAACCTTTCCATGTCATTGTTTTAAAGAGAAGCTATAGGTTTGGAATAACTATGGTGGATATGGTGCTGCAAACATAAGTAACATTAAAAACTCTACAGTCTTATTAATAAAACTCTAACACTAGTTTTCATCGTACGCATTGTAACTTTCTGAGTGTGTACTGAAATATTAGCTTTATGTTCAAAAAACCTCCCAAAAAAATCTAACTGGGGAGACCAAACTCCTACATGAAAAGTAGAATTTAAGAAGTTATGACTTGCTTGGATACAGTAGAAAAGTGAATGAGTAAAACAAGCCTGTTCTGCTCAGTCATTCTCACTTGTAACGGCTGTAACTTGCCATGCCAATGGCTTTTCCTCAGCCTTTGAGAACAGCCGGACAAGTCTGTTTCAAGTCAAGTATAAAAAAGTTTTAGCATTAGTAGTTTTACAGCAAGGCAGCTTCTGCTCTCTTTTCTTACGTGCTGGTTTTTTTTTTTGTTTTTTTTTTTTAACAAGTACAACAGCAGTTACAGGGCAGAAAGCTGAACAGAGAGGTATTTTCCACAAGGAAATCCCTTTTCAAACACATGCTAAAAAGGCAGCTTCTGCTCTTAGAAATCCCCACACGACTTGCAACCATTGTCAGTGTTTTTACCACCCGTAGATAACACAGGGAAGAAAGGGAGGTGCCTCAAACACGATGCTAGGACCCCTCCCCTAGGGGGGATGCCTCAAACACCATGCTAGGATCCCTCCCCTATCCAGGACCCTTCCTGTGTCATATTCAGGAGCTTTGCCTTTGTTCAGTCTAGTTCAAACGGCTCAAGTGACACAGCTTCCACCTCTTCCCACTGAGGATTATTCCACAGTCTAAGAGATCTTACTAGCTGGAAGCATATCTGGATTTCAGCCTACATTTTCTGTGTTGAATTTTGTCCTGTTATTCCTAGTCACACTGCTTGGGTGAGTCAAAACAATTCTTCAAACTCAAATAATCATACCTCTGGAGTACAGGACTAGTAGATTTTAACACCACCCTGTTCCTTTACCCTCTTTATCTCTCATTCAGACATGCCATACGTATTTAATTCTTAATCTCTACTCTCCTCTCTAGTCGATTAATCACTTCTGTTGCAGCTGTCTCAGTTTCCTGGAATTTGCCAAAGTCTTTCTGGTAATGAAAGATCCCTACACATACCAACTTAGTATCTCCTAAAGGTCTGTCTGATAAAAGACACAAACTAATATGCGTGCACACACAGAAACAAGCCAGACATTTTCCAAATTCATTCCTTTTATAGAGAGAGCTTAGCTTCATTCAGACAGGAAGCAAAAGGCATTTGTCTTTTTAAGTACCCTAACAGAGCTGGAAAACTAACATACTGTACTTCTTTTCAGATAAGGAACTGCCTGAGACTCTTAACTGCTTTCCACGATTGCTCACTCTGCCTTGCAAAAGCAATGTATTTATCGAAGCCTTCCTCTTCCAGGCCTTTAAGGAAGCTCACGAAGAAACTTCATGTTCTGGTTTTCAGGGAGTGTTTGACTTCTCATCAGAGGTCGTTCAGTGAGCTGCTTAGCAGTACCCTGTACCTGCCCCTTGCTCTCTCCTTTGCCTCCTTTTTCCTCTAACAACTGAACAGGGAGACAGGCCACAGATACTAACAGGAAACCTCGATTTGATATTCCTTTTCCTTACGATTTTAGAACTTCAAGTTGCTGAGGAATGATAAAATAATGCAGAGAAGGAAAAATCTCCTTTGGGAACCAGCAAAAATAGGAAAAAAAACTAGGGAAAAGAGCACGTACAACATCCAAATGCACTTTAAACTGAACATATTCACTGAAAGGTAGGATAGAGGGGGAAAAAAAGTCCTTGCAGGTTGATGTTGCTTACCCATAGGCATGTTCTCTCCTCTAGCAAGACAGCTGAGACTACCTAGCATTAGAAAGTATTTTATTCCTTGTCAATGTCTAGGGTATTTTCACAGCAAGAGAGAGTTGCAAAGAAACCCAAGCACGCTCAAATAGACACAGAAAACCTGATGATTTGTTTCCCTTTTCTGGTCTATTTGTATGCTTACACTCCCCAACACACGCACTTTTATTCAGAAGTTAAAGTCACTCAAACTTCTTCCTTATTTGCTTGTTTCATACCAACAGAACACGAACATGCAAATATCCTGAGCATAAAGAGAAACTCCTGAAGTCATTATGACATTATTTGTACCCTGAAGCGAGTCATAATTTGTATGCGCTTTGCCAAATACTTTCTGTCAAAGCTAAAGTAATTATCAGGAAGTATGAAAGCAGGTGTCACTTCTGGCAAGTTGTAAGATGGTTTTGTGTTCTCAGTTGCAATGGGATAAAAATGATCCCTAAAAAGAGCACATCAGGCTATTAACTTTACATCCAGTATATATGTGAAACACAACAGTTGCCATCTGTACTCCCCCCACTTTGGTATTTTAGTTAAAGATTCATGCTCCTAAAAAACAAAACCTAAAAATATGTGTAAAATCAATCCCATTTAGTTTCATAACCAACTGTCAAGCCATCTGACCTTCATTTGCATGTGCTATAAGGCAGACAGCCGAGCTCACTTGCACTGCAGTAAGACACATACTTTGTCCCCACTCACTCCCACACACGAACCTGCAGCTTCTGGGGTAAATTTCTGCTACAGCACTTCAGGACAGAGGGGACAGGGATTGTTATGATTACAGGGCCAAACCTTTTCCAACTTGCGAGCCTGAATTTAAATGCCTAACTCCATCTTTAGGCATCTGTATAAGCTACTAGTGTTTCAAAGGTGCTGGGCACCCAGCATCTTTTACTTGTTTCTGTCAAACTTGCCAAGAAGACCATCTGCTTTTAATTAATTCACAGAGACCTGTAGGTATGCAGAAGCTTTGAAAGCCATCCCGCTTACTTCAGCCCCTAAAAAAAATCTAAACATTTTTAAATGCTGAAAAAGAAAAAATAGCATTGTTAAATACATTTTTAAAAACCCTCACATGCAGATATACTCAAAGCCTTTGGGGTCTTGCACCTGACATGATATGATATAAAAGAAAGCAGACCTCATTTTGTTGGAAAGGAGCATTTCACTGTAACTGGAGCATGTACCTTTGTACATTGCCAATAATTAATTACAATAAGGAAGGGCATTCAGGGAACCCTTCTTTAAAAGTTCTCTACCTTGCAGAAGAAACCAAGCAACCCAGCCTCTCAGAGTGGTTATATTTATGCTGAGAGTTTAGGAAATTGCAAATTTACTAGTGTATTTATTATGCATGTTTATTTTACTTTTCTCTCAGTCAGCCAGACACCCACATTCCTGACAGTGTAGAACTTGAAAAAAATCATATTTTTTACTTAAAAATTGGAAACAGAAGAAAAATAAAGGCTACCACCTGCCTCTGTAAATCCTTCGCATGTGCATTTGCGCTTCTGAGCATGAAACAACTGACTACCCTGTAAAGAGTAATACTCAAACACAGCAGCAACATTCTATCCTACCACAGGGGACGTAAAAGGCAACATGACAACACATGTCTACATGTCCATAAACTGCCATCCTGCACCAGGGACCAGGGATGCCATGCTGCAAGTCTGAGAGATGCTCTTATCAGGGTGACCAGAGAAGTTCCTGTCTCTAGAAAAGAGCACTGCCTGCAGGAACCAATGGAGAGACTTATTAATCTGGGATTGCCCTGTTTCTAACTGGGACTTGTCAGGGAAGTGCATCTACATATGTGCATACATTGTGAGCACACAGGATCATGCCTATGCTTTGGATTAAAAGAAGATTGTACAAACCAGGCCTACAGTAGACACACAGCACAGTGTTAGTTTGCACCTGTGCAGAGGAAAGGCTGCTATTACCACACAGAAATCTGCACAGTCAGACACTGTACTGTGGCTCCAACTAAGTCATCACAGGCACAAAAACCTCAGAAGAAAAGAAACGATTAATTATTACTGCTATTATTTTGTTTAAAAAAAAAACAAAACACCTAAAAACAAACCTCAGACTCCCAGCAGGGCAAATAGAAAAATGAATAAATGGGGGAAAAGGGGAAGGAAAAAAAAAGACGAGAGAGAGACAAAAAAGAAAAACAGATAGACAGACAGATACCTGTCTAGGCAGATGGATGCCTGGGAAAATCCAGAACTGTATTTCCATACATTTATGGATGTTTTGCATAAGGCTCGTGTAATGACAAGGGGACAGCCCTCCACAAAGATCTGCTTTCCCCCAGGAGAGCACTTGGCTTGGCCCTGCCAGCAGCATCCTGAAAGAAGCTGCCATTTACTTCAAGTGAGCTGTTCCCCTTGCTATCATTTCAAAACTGCTCCCATCACAAGTTCTGCTGGCACAGTGTTCACATGGACCACCACTTCCCAGTAGCCATGTCACACCATCAGAGCAGGTGCTGCTCCAGGATTCAGCAGGTGGTCTCCCCACAGCCAGGGTGGCACCGGAGGACTTGTTCCACTGATTTCTGTTTGCAAATGCTAAGTCTCAACTGCTGTGCATAACCCACTCATGGGCATACAGCCGAACACCATCATCTCCTCGCTCACAGGAGCTCCAACAGGCTACAACTGACCTGGCTTTGCGGCCATGCTCAGGCAGGCTAAACCCCACAGCTGCTCCAGCAGCATGCTGAAAGAGGATTTTTAATCTTTGTAGACAGACAGTTGTTCCCCCACCCATCAGACACAGCCATGTCTTTCTGCCACTCAAATCAAGGCAGGAAAGAAGTGCCAGAGCTCCTGTCTAGCCATCACTGTCAGACACAGACACAGGGAAGCTTGACCTGGTGAAGCAGCCAAAGCCATCAAGCTCCAGTAGCACACCAAGCTGATGCTCCTTCCTTTCCTCCTCACAATACATCTTGCTGCTTCTCATGGTGCACAGGAATGGGAGCCAGATACAAAGCATTCTTGGCAGTGCTGTGTTAGCATTTGGACTTGGTGATCTTTAAGGTCTTTTCCAACCTAAATGATCTTACAATTCTGTGAATCTTTATCTATCACACGCTCTCTGCTCACTCCAACAAGATCCATTTTGCACACCTGCTTAGCCCTTTCCATGGCAGGTGCAACCTGCTGGAAGATTAAAGGGGCCACAGGTTTAGGGAGAAGAGAGGCTGGTCTTTCTTGATATACCAAGCAACTACTTGACATGGTGCATGTGCAACAATTGTGCACGATGTTTGCCCATGTCTGAAGCAGGGGATCCACCTCACTGCCTGGGCAGCCTTCTTCCTTTACTACAGTTTGGAACCTATGGCAATAGCTCTGACTACGCAGTACAGCACAATGAGATATTCTGCAATCTTATCAAATAACCACTTTATGGGCATGCAGATGCACCAAGCAAAGGAACAAGAGCTGTGGATTGCCCACCTTACTCAGGAGGAGGCGAGCTGAGATGCCTGTCATCTGCACTGCCCTGGCTTTTCTGTGTCACCGAGAGCCAGGCTGCTCCTACTTACACACAGGTAAGACCAGCTGACTGTCTCCACCTGGGAGACCAGTCTTTTCTGAAGGAGACAGCTGTGCTCTGGATTCATGTAGGGAGTAAGATGAAAAGCTGCCATCTATGAGCACCCTGCTCCTACCATGGCTCCCCTGACCCTAGGGAAGCAGGAAAGGCCATCACATATTTATTGGTCATAAGTTATGGTTGGAAAAGCATTTAGCACAACAAGTCATCACTCATTGAAGCAGGTTTCTGCTGTGTCACAGCATTCTCCTCACATCACTCTGGTTATCTCTTGGAAGGGGAAATAAATATTTTTTTTAGTACATGGGACAGCATTATACTTTAGGATTTAACAGGAAAGCCTCTATCCAAAACAAACTGGCAAGAAACTCAGCTACTAAATGCTTGGATGAAGTACACAAGACCAAATGTGTGCATGTCCTCAGTCTCAAGTTGAAGAGAAAATACGTCGGTGGTGGAATGTGCTAACGCAAACCTATATGCTCCGAGTCCTGGCAGTGTAGAATCGAAGCAGCAGTTCCTGGTGCTGGCCTCCAAAGACTGTAGTTCTGTCTGAGAGAACTGTGCATTATTCCAGAATGGCTTTTCTGATGGAAAGTCTGCACATTGTGCGATGAAATTGGCAAATGTTTCTACAAGTGTCCCAGGAACAGGCCGTTAGCAGAAGAATGTGTTGCTCCAGTGAGACCAGGCTGATGATAAGAGCCTGGATATACGGGGCCGACTTCTGCCATTAAAATTGAGGAGAGAGCACTTGGGTTTGATTTACTTTAGGGAAGGTGGTCTCCAACAAGGTTTGGAAAGAGAGCTGCATTTTGCAGGTGGAGAGGCAGCATGCCCTTAAGAAGAAATGTTGACACCTGCAATTGAAATAAACCAAGCCACAAACTGACAAGGCTGATTTGAAAGCCTTGACACTGAAACACAAACACCTAAGCGTGCTCTTTTGGGTGCTTCTGCAAGTGCTGCTGCTTGGCTCCTCATGTCACAGGATTGTGTCACACAGGCCCACAACTGAAACACCTCTGTTATGTGCTACAGTATCCTGTCACAAAGGGACAGCTGCAATAAACACTCTTTGCAGGGAGACTGAGAAGCATCACTCATCTTCCTTCTGGTGCCAATAGGAAACAGCAGAGAGCTGCTGACAGAATGGCTCACCAAAGGTATTCCCAAGAGTGTGCGCGCAAAAAAAAAAAAAGAAAAAGAAAAAAAATCACAGGCTCAACCCTGTTTTCCCTGCACCTTACTACCCTGAAAACACTCAGAGCAGCCACTTTGAAGGGGCTAATCCACCCACTGCAGTATTTCTGGTAATGACTCACAAAATCCCACACAATTCTGATACCATTTTCTTGATAAAACCAGCTGCCAAAATGAAACTATACTTCTGGTGCTTAAAAAAAAGGAGAAAGGCAAAACCCTACTAGCTGTTATTAGTAGCAAAGCAGTGGAACATGAAACCAACAGCATGTAGTGCAAGAACAAAACTGATCGCTGCATACAGAGCCTCTGTAGAGAAGGGTTTGAAACACAGGCTCTGCAGCCTGCCACGAAGAATTTGCCTTCTTGTATGTTGTGACTTACACAGATGTTTGCATAATTCCTTGCATATGGACAGCAAAAGGAGCATTCATTTCAAGAATGACGTGATTGTCTGTGTGGTAAGGATAGGAAGGGAAAACTTTAAATGTGTATCCAATGATATAGCTAAATGAGAAGCCAAACCGTTCCCAAATGCACTCCAGTGGACTTCTCATGAAGTCACTGACAAAGTTCAGATGATACCTCACAGCACTCTTTCTTCCTCCCATTTAAAAATCCAAATTAAATTACACTCGAGCATCTTACAGCAAGATTCAGGAGCACAAAATCCATCGGAACATCACAGTGTTCACTCACCACCACAAAACATTAACTCAGTTTGCCCTGAAGGACATTTTGACTATTTATAGGAAAGCCGAGGGGGAAAAAAACAAAAGAAGATGCTTGTTGGGCTCCTTGGGTTTTTGTTGTTTTTTTTTTTTTTGCAAACTTCATTTGAAAGCAGCCAAACTCCCTTCTGTTTCTGCAAGGCAAACTAACACAACACTGGGTGTGCTGAGGTCACAGGAAGAAAGAACTTAAGCTTGGGACAGACTTGTACCAGGTGCTTTGTCCAAAACATACTGAACTCCTGCTTAAGTCCTGCCTTAAGGAGCAGTTCTGCTCTTGAGCAGTCTTTGTAGGAGCCCAGCCCAAAGCCTACTGCATGTTAGCAGCTCACTTGTCATTCACTTCAAGGAATGCAGGATCACAATGTGAGAAATGAAAATAACAAGCACTGAATGAAGTGCTGAATGACAGAAAGGAACTGTCACACAGCACCTATGAACTGGGTAGAGGTGCTGGAGCAAGTTCACACTTATGACAAGTAAAGCATACACACAAATTTTTATTTAGTCCATCTTCACAGAAGAAAAGACAATAAAATTATGTTCAAATAGGTGGCTGTAAAGTACATGCAGCACATGAAGGCCAACGTCAAAAAAAAAAAAAAAAAGGAAAAGAAAAAGTTCCATTAATTTGATTTGCTCTTATTTAATTTAAATAAATTCCTGAAATGAAGCAAAGCCTATATGAGAGAAAATGCAGGTGAGATCATTTTAGAGGTACTTTCCAGCAATGTTTAAAAAGCATACATGTCTCTGTAATATAAAACAGATTGCAAAGGAGTTCATTTGCATGTTGTCCTCCCAAGAACAGCATTATTATCAGCAAAAACCTCAAGTAAGTTCCTACCTTCATTCTCAGCTGGGCAAAACAACAGGTCTCAAGAGCTGCCATTAGTTCGATGAACTGAAAAGACTGTGAAACTGCACCGCCAGCTGCTTGGAACACATTGCTCTCCTCTGTCTATTGCTTTAATGATCTGAGCACCCATCATGCAAGAACTCTACATCACCTCCTCGTCCTGATGTTTTCTACATCAGAGAGTAACAAAGAGAAAAGTAAGACAGCAGAAGGCAGTCATTTTGGAAAGCTGAGTGGCACCAAACGAAACTGCTAACCTTCTTTTGGCAAGGTGGGGGATTTGTATAACACTTTTTCCTCCTACTACATGTATTTACTCTTAAAAAAATCGATTTTCTCTGTCACTATTTATTGCTGCACGCTGCTCAGCGGTTCTGAGAAACTGCATGGAAAAACACAACGTTATGCTTGTTAAATTGACCTTACAGGACCATATCACCAGCGCATGCATCATCCCGAGAGGCAAGCCTGCCAAAGTCATGCTGCGTATATCATCACTAAACCCAAGAGGAAATGCAAATCTGGCTGTATCATAGCTGATTTGTAAAGCTTCCCATTGGTTTGGTACAACCTCTTTACAAAATGCCAATTTACTTCACTTTCCTGTAGCTTACTACCAGTGTGAGGTACTTAACAGTTTTTATACAAGGAGCTTTAGTAGTTAAAACATTAAAAGACATAAGTAAATGTCTATTGGAAATAGAACATAAACTTCAAGGTAACAACATAAGGCACAGGACTTCGGCTCAGGCACAGAAATTCAACGTCCCTTTGCAAAGGTGCAGACACCCCTCCCTCACACACTTGAAAGCTGCACAGCTTTTACTGTTTCTTATCTGATCTGCAAAAGCAGAAATATTTGCTTGCAAATTATGAAGGGCCTGAATCCAGCTACTGAGTACACATTTCACTCACACTGATATCAGAATGGACAGCTGCCAGTTTAGTGTCTTGGCTAGTATTCAAACATGCTGATTGCTAAGCCTCCTTGGATTAGGAGTTTGTGATTTGAAAAGAAAAAAAATATCCCTAAACAGAAAACAAAAAACCCTCCACAAACATTTCTGAGATGTTAGTGGGCTGATTTTCCTCCCCTCTTATATTTTAAGCTCAGTCTCTGGAAGTGAACACATACAAGCAGGACCCTGTCAAGACAAACAGCTAGGGATTTTGGACTTTTATCTCCAAACTTACAACGCAATGACCATGAGATCTTTCCTAGCCAAGCAATTTTCACATGTGTACCAGGGGCCAGCCCTTATTCAAGTCAGCAACAGAGGAAAAGATCTGTTTACACATCCGTATCCTAACTTGGAGGGGGGAAAAAAATTAAAAAAGAGAAACAAAAGCTTGAAATGTTCTGAGACTTACATCACAGACAGGTAACAGAGAATGGAAAGGTTATTTGCCTTTGATAAACCTGTTTTTTCCTTCTTTTTTCCTCCCTTCTTACTACCAAAATCCACTAGCTGAAAGACAAGCCGAGAGCTTCCTGAAGCCCTCCTGCTCCTAAATGCTTCACCTCACGTTACTTGCCATAGCTGCTGTACTATGCAAGCCTTGCTTTCTCTGTCACAGCAACAGACACCGTGTATCAGGCCATTCAGACGTTTCAATTGAACTTGGCAGGTGTTTGTTAATAGGTTCTACAACACATTTGGGAAGGGCCACCTGGAATTGTAAAATGGTTTATTATGACAGTGTAATAAGCCTGGCGCAGACAGTTCAGTGCATCTTCTAAGGTTGCAAATATAAGAAATCAATGAGCCACATAGCAAGGCGCATATAAACTATAAGCCAATTAATGACAAATGCATTCATACAGCATCTATACAACTGGACCTGATCCTGTCAGGTCAGTCTGGGAATCTGCTCCTTGCAGGATCAGTCTTCCACATACTACCACAATTCACAGAAGTCAGGTATATCTATTCAGTGACAACCGCTTAGGCTAATTATTAGAAAATTCAATTTATGCTGATTTGCCTGAGGGGAGGGGAGCATAAAATTAACTTGACACACTTATTTAACTTTTTACAATATTGTTATTGTTATTTAAAATTTATGACAGCACTGTGCCCAGAGGACCCAGTCAGGATCAGGATCGCACTGTGCTCAGCATCCCACTACGAGTGTGTGAATGTCCTCCCAGCAAAACTTTGAGGCAAAGGCCTTGTCCCAAAGACTGGGAGTGAGGCCATGGAAATCAAAAACACATTAGTCCCGTGGAAACGAAGTAGGTGAATTAAGCTACCACATCCTACCATGCACCAGCAGCCCACACCAAAAAGGCTCCTATTCAGAAAGAGACAACTGACTCACTTTTGGTTTTGTCATTAAACATGTACACACAAACATCCCCCCCTCCTATCTACTGCTTCCTTGTCTTGTTTCTATCTTATGAACAGCACCATCATCCAGTGAATGAAAAAAATCACAGGTGGGGTGAAAGGCTCCAAAAGAGTGATGTCAATAGCTGAACCAGGGAATTGTCAGAATCCCACTTTTTATTTTAGATGGGCAATATGTAACAACACAATTTATCTTCACAGTGAACTCTGAAGGACATCTGCGAGAGAGAAGTCACTAGCTCTTCCACCTGCCTTCATTTCTGAACATGGAAACACCAGCCCTGAAAGGTCATCATCTGGATGATCACAGCCACAGCTCTTCAGTAAGGTGGCCTTTTTATTTATATCCAAGTATGCTCAAGCTCATTAAGCAACTGTACTGGTCAGACAATATTAATATGCTATCATTATTTTAACTAAAATGGATTCAACTATTTTATAATATTCAATCAGAAGCAGGGAAAATTGGAGCTTCTCTGAGTTAGGGCCTTAAAATTAATCTCTTCAGAGTATTTGCTGTACTGACATAAGGTACACGAATGAGTGAAGAAAGAATTGCTGAGAAAGAAAATTATGCCTCCAGAAGTCTTCAGAAGACCATCAAAATAGGGAGAATATTGGTATTAGAAGATATCTTTTCCTGTGGCTCTTTGATAGTGTTTTAGAGATGAGCCATCCATATAATTTGCCATTTGTCTTTGCTGAGGCTACAGGGTACCACACAAATGTCAGCATGGTCTAACTTTCAAGAAGCTTCAGAGAATCCTCAGCTGAGGGGTAGGGGAGATGTTAGCAACACACTCCACTTTCCAATCTTCCCCATCCCCCCAAAAGAGAGAATATTAGCCCATATAAGCAGAGAAAAAATGGAAACACTGGAAAGATATTCACCTGACTGTGCTGTCCTAACAATCTCACTTTAGCACAGCATTTCAGGAGAGGTGATAGCAGACAAACTCACCTTTAAGGCTGCTCCTCCACAGATAACTTGCCTCTCTGTACTCAAACACCACAAGGACCTTGGGCAAACTCGCACACTGGTGTAGCAGGTAGAGTAAGGATTTTTCCAGAACTGCAGTTGTTTTATTTCAAAATAAAAGTTTGGTTAAAGTGTCTACTGCTATCCTTCTACTTTGCTTCTCATTCTGCTGCAGGTAACTGGAGCTGTTTCAAGGTTCCATTAAATATGTCAAGTCTTTTACATGCAATTGCAACCTTGCAGCGCAAAGCAACACGGAGGCAGATGAAAGAAAAAGAAACCATCACTTAGCCACACACAAGTTCTGGGTATTTTGCATATCACTCCTAAGGCGGACTGGCAGCCCACACCAAAAAGACTTCTGTTTGTGAAGAAAGTGACATTTGAGTCACTTTTGTTTTTGTTGTTAGATATGAAGACATCAAACATCACCTCCTGTCTACTGCCTCTTTTTCTTGCTTCTGGCTTATGAGCAAGGCACATGTTTCTGTGGTCCTTTAGAGCACTGCTTGCTTGACTCAGCACCATGACATCTGTTGGTGCTTGCAGATCGTCCTATGACTTATGGAACATGGAAGATGCAACCATGGTTCTGCTGAGCTGCCATCTTGGCAGAATGCAGTACCACTCTGGTCTTGAATACCAGAAAGGTACACAAGGAATAGGTCTATAAAATGCTATTTCTGCTGCCCCTAGAAAGCAATGGCTTTGCTTGCTGCTACTCATCCCCCTTTCACTCTGTCATGTTCTGCTGAAAATGAGGCACCTGGCCTCTGCCAGTTTTTGCCCTGCAGGCCATGCTTTGCCCATGCTAGCCCCATGAATGAGACACTTAGATTATGAAGTGAGATGAACTTCCTGGAAGGGGAAATTTAGCCCTTTTAACCTTTTACTTTTTATAATGGCTGGCTCCTTTCTTTTTAAACCCCCAAATAACAACATCCATTCTTTAACAACAGGCCTTTATCAGATTTCTTAAAAAGAAGAAAAATCAAGTGAACCTGCTTACTTCAAGTTATGCTCTCATAATTTTAGCTGGCATGTCGTGAACAAAATGGTCTAGAACTAACCTCAAACAGTCATCTGGAGAAAAACAGCATATTTTCCCATGTCATCACCACCATAGCACATACTAACCACAACTATTCATCCTGTCAATTTTCAGTTTATATTATGATAACTTTACCTAAAAGCATTTTGTGGTTCAAAAACAGCAAATGCAATGCCAAGGAAACATTTGGTGAAACGACCAGCACGGCAGTGCTGGTGTGAGGAGTGTGTTTTCTGCAGAAGCAGAGTAAAAAGAGATTTCACTGGGAACAACAAACTTCACAGAAATTCCCAAAACACTGCTTTGGGTTGGCTTAATACCAGCCTAATCATGGTAGGTTGTGAAGAAGGAGGCTTAGTTGGGTCCTCAGGTGGTGAATTTTCCACAAAGAACTCCACAAACTATGAAGAATGGGAAAAGAACAAGAATCCTTTTTGACTTGTATTAGCATTTCCACTTCCACACATAGGGAGGTTTTTTGTGTCCACTGAGCACTTAAGAGAGGAAAAAAAAGCAGAGATTCACTGGAACTCACAGAGATTTATGTGAGAGGCACAGAAGCAATGCATTTTAAAACAACTATATCAATTACACTTTTAGCTGTGCTATCCTCATGATTCACAAGGAACCAAACATGATACAGTCTTCAGCAGCTTTCCTCAAGAACAAAGTCCTCACTAATAAAGCATTGTGGTTCAAGTTCCACACTAAACCTCCCTCCCCTGACTGGCAGTTGTACGCACTTGGGCCTCAAACACATTGTTACGCTACAGTGCTGCCTGTGCCATCACTCCAGAAGCAAAGAGAAGTTACTGCTTTACTCCCCAGTGATACAGAGGGGCAAGGAGAGGACAGTCACGACTGCAAAAACTTTAGCTTGATGCTTGGGTAGTGTCTGTATTTAGAGACACACAGAGAGATGCTCTTCTACCTCTGCCAAAAGGGCTAAAATGCTCACACAACGGATTGGATAGAATTGGAAAGTTTAAATGGAAATGTTATTCATAACTACATAAAACAGTACAAAGCATATAAAATACAAAGGAATTCATAGACTACACTTCTCCAAAACCTCCTTAGGCCAAAGCTTCACACAAATCTCCCCCTAAATCAGGCCAACAAACCCAGGCCTCCACTGTCATTGTCCTCCCCACACCAAATCATTGTGACGCAGCTAAAACTCGGCTTAGGAGCTCCAGGCCCCAACTGGCAGCATTGCCAAGGCCGAACCAGGCCTCACTCCCCTGCAAAAGAGAAAACATTCTGCACACCCTCCTGGAAGCAGAGAGGGAGGGAAAAAAGGGAAGAAATTGACTGTGTAGCCAGTTTTATAGGGATGCAGGATTTATGGGAACAAAATACACTTTCCAGTTCACCTCCTGGACCTCTCTAATCTCTGGGGGTCCTTAACTTTGTGGTTGTCCTAGGTTGAGACTTTGGTCTGTAAGGACAATGGAGTATAGACCTCCAAGAAGTCCAGAGCAGCCAGGAGTAGGCAGGAAATTGTAATCCTGAGGTATTTCACTCCCATGATTCTTTTGTCTTACTTAGGCTGACAGCAAAGCCAGTTCTTGCTCTTCCTTCCCTCTCCTCCTGAGGAGATACTCCCTCCTGTCTGGTAACAATCGGGGAGTATCACAAGCTTGTTTGGCCTGACTAAAGGGAGACAGCGTGGGGCTGGCCAGCCTGAGCTGGCCTAACAGTGGGGGTAAGAGCGAGCACTGGGGGTTATGGTGAACCCCAGGTGGGAGAAGAAATGGGGCTCTGGGTTTTGGCTTTGGAGAATGTTTGGATTGATGGGATTCTATGTGTATTTCGTATGCTTCTGGACTGCTTTGCATCATAGTTCATAGTTATTTGTTGCAACTTCCATTTAATCTTTCAATATATTCTGCATTTCTATCCAGTTCTGTGGGAGGTGGATCTTTAATTACTGTGAAAGCAATCTGAGAGCTCTGTCTTCCCCCACTGCCCCTTTAAACAAAGACAGTGTTTCTTAAAGGCAACCATCCTCAAACTGTAACAGGTAGGGACAGCAAACCAAGCAAAAAAACCTAAACCAAATGAAAAGGGAAAAAAACAAAACAAAACAAACCAACCAAAAAACAACCACCCTTTAGAAATCTCTGAAAACACTCTGCAGCCTATGGTATTACCCTCCTCTTTGTTCTCATTAGCTCAAAGTTGGGTCACAGCAACACCACGTGGGTTTCCAGAAGAAATTAATTGGTAGCTTTACTGCAAGAGTGGTCTGAGCCACTTTGCTTTGGCTGTACCTTCCTTGTCCCTTCTCCTCATCAGTACTGTGAATTCCTAAGGTGCACCATGCATGTGCCAGGACAGTTTTACTCCTGGGGACAAATCAGAATGCACTTCCCTTTCTTGGTTTCGGTAGGAGACACACTGAAGGTGATGTGCTCTCCCCAAGGACAGACAATTTCAGTACTCCTTGGATGTTAAATAAGCTTCCTTTAAAGGGCTGCTCTGAAGCCAGGTATTATTCCCACCTCCTCACTTTTGATGACTTAGGAAGGATGTGTGTTTCTGTGTGTCATCTCTGGAAGGGAGAAGGAAATAGTAAGAAAGCAGCAAAGATAGGGAAAACCAGGTAGGGATAAAATGCAACTGAGCTTGCACTGACTTAAAAAGTGAGCCGTTATCTGACTGTGCTGCCCCACACCCAAGACTTACAGGCTGAGGCACAAGTTTGAGCAGATCTTCCATGATCTCACAGTGAGTCCGAGATTGACTGCATCCAGTGCTCAAAACACACACAGCTGCAAGCTTTCATTGCTCTAACAGAGATTTATGTCTATGAATGTACAGCTGCTAATGCGCACCAAGCTCCCACTCCAGATGCCAAAGCCATCCTCTGCACAAAGCCAGGTCTGTGTGGTGCCCCAGTACAGCTTGCTATAGCTGTATTCCCCTCCGTCCCCTCGTCCGTCCCCCCCCAGTTCTTGAAAGCTCTAAGGGAGCTGCTAGGAGAACAGCAGTTACACTGAAAGTTGTGTCCAAACACTCAATAAACTAACCTCAATTTTTTTATGTGAGTGTTGCAACTCAGCAGTTCTACTATGGGATCACAGAGAGCTTGAGACTTTATTAATTTAGCAAGAACAACTGCATACTATGTCAACTACTGAAAATTCGGTGTATAGCAGAAAACATTTTGAGTCAACAGACTATAAAAAGCAAGGCTGCTGGATTTTTGTTTGATTTTACAGCACGTTCAACCTCTTCAAGACAAAACTTAAGGAGATGTTACAGTAATTTGTAATTTAACATCTCAGTTTAATCTTTCATTCTTTTCAGACTGTGCAATATGCTTTACCTGGATTTTTTTTTTTAATATTAAAACCCATGTTTCACAGTTGAGGCTTTATCCTATTCATAGTACTTAAACACGTACCTAACTAAATCAGTGAAGCTGATAGAATTCAACGGGATAAGGGTGCATTAAAAAAGGTAAGTGTGCCCTGAAGTGCTGTCCTGAACAGGAATTAGACTTAGGTGTCTCTAAAACAGGTTGTCCTTGTCCAATAATAAACACATATCACAACGTACCTTGCATATCAAAGGGTAGCAAAAGCTACATGTCTTGAGGAGAAAAACTGAACAAAGAAGAAATGGAAGCCCCTGGACATAAGTTGTGATTGCTTTATTAGAAGGAAGATTAACGCATAGAGGGAATGGATAAAGTTGAAACTCAAAAGGAATGAGAGTCAGGGAAGTTGTTCCAGATGGCAGAGCCACGTGTGATATGACTCCACCATCTACTGTGGAAATAAAAAGGAAGAAATTAAAACGTTGATTCAGAGAGCATAAAGGTCTGACAGGAAAATAAGAAAGAACTGAGAGCAACAGAAGGAAATTAAAGGCAGAGTGATGAAATGAGGCCTTCAGAAATTTTGAATTGTAGCCACACCACTTGACTCAGTCAGTGAAAAAAGGCTCAGTCACTTTGCTTCAGATAAAACCAAACATCTCAAAGTCTCAGTGTCTGTCCAGGCCACATTCTCCCTCCTTTGGAGTTTAATGTATTAAGTGGACAGCTTCTCAGAAGCATCTCCCAGTAGGTGCTGAAGGGACAATATGCAGTATCCCATTACTGTTGCTTCCACACCAGTTGATATGTACAACACCATAAACAAGCAAGACAGAACTATGTTAGATTGTGTCTTGTACAATTTGGGACCAATAGGAAATTTTTTAAGTGAAAATGAGCCTGTGTATGACATAAGGCTTATTAACAGCTCCCTAAAGAAGCAGAGGAAGTCATGAGGTTTGGACGTTGGGAACTGAATAGGGCAAAACACTTAAAAATGCATTGCAGAGAGTTGTCTCATCTGGTGAGGAAAACAGACATGGCATGATCTGCATATATAGGTCTTCTGCACCTCTTATGTCAATGCAAACAGACGGGACATGAAAATAAAACAAAAAGAATAATAAAGTATGACCTAATGGACACAGATCTGAAACTATTCTAACCAAATTTCTTCTGATTCAAATATGGAATTTTTGGCAAGAAGTTACAAGCAATCTTCCAGGACTACTTAGTCTGCACACTACCATCTGCAAAAATTACTGCAAAGTCATCTTGGTTTGGTAGCCAATGTACACACTCTCCAAAACCTCCATTCTACTCCACATACACAGGCACATTATGACCTCTTCGGGTTGGACAGTGTTTTTATCACCATTCATGTATTCAAATATCTAGCTGAAACGAGCTTTGACCAAGGCCCACAAGCCTAATGCCATAATAGTAATAACAAGTTTGATATGAGAGATTCTTATTAAATGGCAGAGAAGTACACATCACACACATAAATAACCCCTGAGAAATAATTTAAAAGGTGTGTCTGATCTTGACTTTCAGTAAAGTCTAACCTAAAGTCTATGAAGTCAATAAAAAAAACACCTCAAAGACTTCAAAGCTGACTTTAGGCTACAGTATTTTTCCACGACTGATGCTTTTTCATCATGTTCCTTCCTGGACATGGATTCTCCATTTTAGTGCAAATGAACTTTAAACTCACCTGCACTAAAACAGTTGAAAAAAACTGAGCTGAAGGTAGTTGCAGAGTCTTGGTTTTCATATATTTATCTTTGCAGAAGGCAGAGAGACTGTGTTCAGATGGCTACTTGTTCACTTGTCCCTTCTTCCGACTGCAAGGATGCTCACATAGATTTTTCCCTTTTTAAAAAAAAATACATATATAAAAAACTTGCAAATCTCTTCTCTTGAGATGCATAAACTTTTTCTTCCAAAACACAAAATGAATCTGATTGCTTTAAACTGTCTTGGCATTATCTGGGTGCATAAATGAGACATCTTAAGGCGCGTTTGGACGTGGCACTTGGTGCCATGGTCTAGTCTTGAGGTCTGTGGTAGTGGGTTGGACTTGATGATCTTTGAGGTCTCTTCCAACCTTGCTATACTGTGATACTGTGATACTGTGATCTAACTGCTACAGCCATGTACGTCAGTATGCCAGACACAGAATAGGGCTAGAAACCAGGCTGCAACTCTTGCATATCTTTCACGCTTACTCTTTCAGCCTTGAGGATATTTTCTTGGTTAGTCAACTTTAAATCTATCTGTTGTATATTCAGTACCATTGAAAAACACCACTCAAGTGTACAAGATAAACATGTACCCCTACTGAGTTACTACACAGCAGATAAGAAATTTGCATCCCTGTGATTATCACTGCTACCGAGGAGCTGCCTTCAACGTACAGAGCAATACAAAACCAGAGAACAGTGCCAAGTAAGTGAGAGGCCCTGTGAAGAGAAAAGCCAACACTCTGGAGGCACAAATAGAGCTGTGCAAGGGAAAAATTGTCAGCAGTCTCTGAAAACAGGGACTGCCAGGCATTAAATATGTATAATGAGGATACAGAAAGAATTTCTTCATAAGAATAGGAAGGCTATTCCACTTGGGATACAAGGGGAGAAGCCTCACAGTTAAAGGGAAAGAAAGTGGCTCTAAATTTGTATTTATTGCAGAAATAAACCATGAGCAGCATGGAGGGGAAGGTGTACAAAAGCTTTACCAAAGGTGCCAGAAAAGATTCAGAGCTCCTTGTGGCACAGGAGCCCAGCTATACACAGAAGAGAAGTGAAAGCATCTCAAGAACATGCAGAAGGTATGTTCAGAGCAATCAGAAACAAAACTGCTAGCAGTATTTTTTGAATGGAAAATTCAGATGGAGTCCTTCTAGTAACACATCCTATTCTACCAAAGAACAGAGAAAGCAGGATTTGTGCTCTGTGTCTCTGCCATTCCTTGACATTCACCTGTCTCTGCATCACCTTTCCTTTGGCATCCCCCAACAGCCCAGCCTTGCTTCACATCCTGCCATACTAGCCTGGCACGTGGACAAGAGCTGTTACAACCCACTGGATGCAGTGCTGGGGCCTGCTGCCTGCCACTGACAGAGTAGAGCTTGCCTGTCTCTCCCACCTCAGCACTGACTCCTGCCTCTCACCTCCTCTGCCTGATGAGTTTAGCAATAACACCACAAAGCAAAACAAAACAGTAGAAATATAATTGTTTTTGAGACTTCTACTTCCTACCAGATTTGATGGGAGCTAGCCAAGGCATTCAGTGTTACTGGAGAGGGAGAATGCAGACAGACAAGCAGACAGACAGACATCATCACTGCTACCACCACACACACCTCACTTCCTTGGAATCCAGGCTAAACCCACCCAGTCTCTGGAGCAGAAATACCCACAAAAACATTTCATAATGCTTTACCAAAGAGTGATATCAGTATCATTATCTCCATTTTACGGCTGCAGCACTGACCGGTCATGACACACCTCAAGTTACCTATCAGATTGCTCTTCTGTCTGGCTCTGCTACTCCATCTCCTGATTGCAAGCCAGTGGAGTCATCCCAAACCACAGGCTGCACTAGAGAAAGGGGCTCCAGGAGTTAATACCTAACTATCTAAAGATCAGATTGTTTGCAGACAGGAAGGAATTAGAAGAATTTTAAAGGTACCACAGGAACCAAGAAATGCAGTTCTTCTTTCAAAAAGGCAACATCTGCCTATACCAGGTTCCACGCACTCGGACTTCTCAATGCATTTCATGAAAAGGCAGCACAGGAAAAGACTGACCACAGCCAGGACACAGAGGTGATGGCTGAAATTAAGAAACAAGCCAGAATCAAACTAGAAAACTCAAAAAGTCTGAACAAGTGAAAAGATGAGATTTGAACTCCACTTTTCTTATCAGGTGTCTTCACAAACCTCCCAAAGGACCCACTCTAAGGAACCAGTGTTGCCACTGTGCTTCAAATCTGGCCACACTTAGCACTATTCAGCCAAGCCTCACCAAGGCTAAATTTTTACCATTTTCATTTTCTCCTTTTGCATGTAAAACAATAAAGCAATCAGGAATTGGTTAGGAACCATTTAAGTTTTAAAATACAGAAAAGTAGATTTAGGTTGAATGTTAGGAAGAAGTTCTTTACCATGAGGTAAAACACTGGAACAGGTTGCTCATAGAGGTAGCTATGCCTTGGAGGCCCCATCCTTGGACATATCCAAGGTGAGGCTCAACAGGAGTCTGGGCAACCTGATCTAACAGAGGATGTCCCTGCTTACTGCAGGGGATTGGATTAGATGACCTTTGGAGGTCCCTTCCAACCCAAACAATTCTAAGCGATTCCTTATTGATTAAAAAAATGCAATTTCCCTTGTCTTAGCCCTTAGGTTAAAAAAAGTTTGCACATCAGAATTACTTCTTACCAAAGGAAGAATGTTTTCTGTCATTGTAAGTTGAATCTAAAAAAAAAAAAAAAAAAAAAAAAGAAAAAAAAAACAAACAAAAATTTGAAATTTCATTTTTTATTTTNTATTGAATTTACTTATTTACTTTTAAACGCAAGAAATGGTATGAAAGAGAAGTGCCATTTTATTTCTCTAACTCTCTAAGATATGAGTATCTTCCTCTGTATCGCTTCTATTGCTTCTGCTGTTTTCCAGTAAACATCAAGGATGCATACAATTTCTCCCCTACTTCACCATAAAACAGCAGGCAAGTAATAAGCCCTGGAAGGCTTGACCTGACCTCTGCCATCAGACTCCTACCTGCTTATCAGCCTGTTCAACATCAGCAGGGAGAAATGCCTCAGACTGCACCACAAGCTCTCTCACACTTAAGTCTTAAGACTGATGGTCCACACAGATAATTGCATTTGTAGTGACAAACACTGCCTGAGATGAAAGTTACTTGCAGTGTTTGCTTCAAGCTGCTCCATAGAGCACTACAAGTTATTGCATTAACGCAACGTCAAAAAGTACCATGTGGTGATGCCCGGAGACACCATTGCCCTCATTCTGTGACTGCCTTCATCAAGGTATCAACTTCTCCTTCCTGGAACACCTTTGAAATACACTGAAACAAATTAAGTGAAAGGATGTCGTCAGAAAGGAAAGACTTTCAAAAATGCATGGGAATGGTTCCCCAGATGAGTGCTCCTCTAGCTCTGCTGCAAGCATGACGGTATCATCTGCTCTCATCAGGCAGGTAGGCTGGATGAGAGCCACGTGTTGCAACTTCAAGGGTCAAGTATTGCTGAGGCAAGACACTGGTCTGACTAAGTGCCATGAGGAAGCCTCCTACAGTCTCCATTCCAATTAAGAGACTTTATAGACAAACACTCACCAACCTGCAACTCCTTGTCACCAACACCATCTTTGACAAAACAGAAATGGAAACACAAAAGAAACCTCGCAGTACCAAAAGGAGATTCTTTACTATGACAAATCTTCTCTATACCAAATCACTTGGGTTTTACAGCACAATACAGTCATTAAGACTGAACTCCTGTGAGTGCAATTTCAGTTTTGACTATGCTGATACCATGCTAGCTCTGCAAAATCATGATCAGGTAGCTTGACTTGCTTCCTGTAACATTTTGAAGTCCTGAAGGAACATGTACAAAGAACTGCCTTCATTGAGTTTAAATGCATTATGCCATAAACCTTGAAATGCCAATCATAACTCAATTAAAGACCATTTATCCTGTTCCCATTTGCTTTCCTCAAGCAGTTATCACTGCTTTATATGTTACCCTTAGCACTGGTCTCCTCAGACAACAGGCTTTGTGTTGACAAAGTGTTTTCCCTCTGACCACTGATAAATACTGTTCCAGTTACTGCTTCAAGGCCCCAGCCTTTTCACATCACACAGCCTTAAGGGCATTCAGAGGTCAACAAACAAGCTCAGGGCTCAAGTTTGACATAGAAAAAAAAAAACCCAGCTACTACAGGCCTACAAAGGCCATGGGGTTCAAACACTACAACTTATGCCCTGCCACTAGTGGTCCAGTGCTCTTTCCTTTGCCACTCTCCACTTTCAATCCCAGTGCAGTTCTTTCAGTGAAGAAAGCGCTTCTCACTCTTTAAAATCATTTTAATGTACTTTGCAGGAGCGGATCTGGGAGCAAACTGCAAACTGCCTGTCCCGATACAACCAAGGAGCAACATCACGTGTGCAATTCTGAGCTGCCCTGTTAAGGTGTTCCTGGAGAGATCTTAATACGTCAGCTCAGAAGAACCTAATAGTTGTGATTTAGAATTGGTGAAATACCTGCATTACAGTAAGAAATTATTTACATGTTCTCATGTGTGGTTTCTACAAAACAGACTTCCTGTAGAAAACGTGGAGTACAGCTCAGTCTGAATCTAGCCTGCCTTATAAATGCTCTGGGAGTGCAGAGCCAGCACACATCTCTTCACAAGAACACCACACGTCCTTCTAGTACTAGCCACACTGAGCCAGTGTTTACACACTGATCTGCTAATAAGCAGACCCAGGAATTCCAGAGCATGAGATTTATATTTATTACTATTTTATGTTACCACAGAACGTGCCAAATTTGGGTACTTTAAATTATGAGGGCTGCTATTGCACATTCCCTTATCAGTCTTTCACACAACTGAGTTACTGAAGCATCCTGATAAGAATGTCTAAAATGTCTGCTATGTTTTAAAACAGCAAGCTCTTCCTTTTCAGCTCTGACCCAGCCATTTCAGTCAGCAAAGCTCTTTCCAGCCTTTCAAAACACTTTCTACTCACTTAATGGCTGCAATCATACTGACTGTCTTGGGAACTGCTACTCCTGAAACCAACACAACACAATTATTTATTCATAGTAGTGGCTTGGCATATTTTGAAGGACTACCATTCCACAATATGGAACAAAACACTGACACCCATCCTTTGACAAGAGATTCAACTACCACACTTCAGGCTCCAGACACAGAACATGAACACACCTTTTAAATGAGGAAAAATAAGGGAACTGTGCAACTAAAACAAACAATTTCCCCAAGCCAGCATGTCTTTTTGTGTTTGCTTTTACATTCCCAGGGTCACTAAAATCCACGCATACAGAGACAGACAGGTGTGTACATTTATGGACTCAATTCTCAACTGCATTTCTTAGGAAGGTGTCAGTCAGAGGAAGAGTCAGGAGTATAAAAATCCACTGCTACTATAATGAGCAAAAATAGTTTTATTTGTTGTCAATTTTGAGGTTGTTGGAGTTAGGTTTTAGAAGAAACTGTTAAAAACAAGTTTTCAGTAAGCTCAGCCAAGGTCTTTGAAACAGTATTTTGCAAAAGTTACAGTTGGAATTGAATGTTAAAACATCAGATTATGAAAGTTACCTATCCCTGCACTAATTTCATTCTCCAAGAATCCCACTTGGGAGGTAAGAAGAAAGGAGAAGTGGAGTGGGGAATGCACAGCTAATTAGACAGGTTTTACAATCTAATTCAACCTGCCAACTCATTTTTCTGCCACTCTGGCATAGGCAAATAGGATGAAAACCAGAAATGATGAGCTTTTCGCACTGTTATTCTTCAGTCTCATAATTTCTGATTGTCTGCCTGCATAGTTATGTCCCCTGACCCTCTTGGAGCTGCAGATCACCACGTCCAGAACCAGGGAAGTCATTCACACACAACAACAACAGAAAAACAGGACAGGAAGCACCTAGTAGCGTATGTTTTTCTGGAAGCAAGGAGGGCACAGGCAGTGAGTGGTTCCAAGATCTTTCCTAATGCTTAGTATCTTTATTGCAGTCCCAGCAAGTCACCCAAGGCTGAGTGATTCTTGACAGCACATACAATGAAATTCCAGGAAATACCATTGCTGCACAGCTACACAGCACAGACTCGTGGGCTTGCACTGGGCAGGCTCAGACATTGATCAGGCACACTGCAGGGCAAGGCTCCACAGACACACTTGTTTGACTCTCACCAGTGTCAGGCAGCACCCTGCTCAGTCTAATTAGCATAATCAGAGAAGATGTAAGGGGAGAAGCAGGCCTAATTAGCCTGAGCAAAGCACCTTGTCAGCCTCCGAATCTCTGCACAGGGCTCAGATACAGACAGGGAGACCCATCGTGACTGAGCTTTTCTTACTCTCTGCAGTCAGCAGGCATTTCATTATGCCCAAGAACTACTTACTGCTGAAGCAACGTGCCTTGTCATCTGAGACCAGAGTGAGGATATTCCTCAGTTCTCAGTGCTGCTTATTTGAAGCAAAGAAATGCAGGGGTCTTAAGAGATCAACGAGTGATGCTTTCTCCCACTGCATGGGCCTAGGAAGGTAATCCAACAACCTTGTTTTGCAGTCTCTTGGAAAAGAGGAATCTCCTATTATGATTGTCATGTATTTGCTTTTTTATTTCCTTTTACAGCATTCTATTTAGTTAAAAGAAATGGAGAGGAATAACACAGTGCTACTGTTAGTTTCACTACTTCACTGTACCTCCCCGATTTCAAAATACTCTCCAGATGGAATGAGTTTATTTGTAAGTAGGCAAGCAGAAGGCTAACTGAAGAAAAGTGATCATTACATTAGAATTATAACAACAACAAGAAAACCCAGAGCTAATGAAGACTGCTTGCTTCATTTAATTTAAGGAGAAACTTCACCCTATAATGAAGACATACAGAGCTCTGCAGCTCACTCACCCTTTCTGTGAATGTCATCAGGAGCAGCAGCACTGCTTTCACCAGGCCAAACCCCTTTCAGTCGAACTGGTTTGACTGGTCAATGATAACAAGGAGGAAGTGCTTGCTCTTTATCTCCCTGATCACTCTGCAGGCTATCCCTTAGGCTGAATAAAGATAGTTTTACAAACATTTTAACCTGTCTAATAAAAGTTAAAAAGAACCCTAGTAATTCTCACTGTGGACGTGTCCTAACTCAGAAACAAGTTATGAGGACCTTCCCTACTCAAACTGCAGCAGTCCATGACACAGACTGAATGACATAGACATTATTTTGCTTTTTTGTCCCCTTTTAAGAGTCCAATTATTCAACAAAGTTGCTTGCAGTGTATGGTTTTACAAGAAAACATACAAGCAATGGTCCTTTGAAAAAGTGTAAAATAGACCCAAAACACTTGGACTGTTAACATGAAAAGTGCTAGCTCCTCCAGTGCTCTTCCTGTTGCTCCACCAAGTGTCAACTTATTTTTTACTTCACCAGAGGTTCACATAACCCGAGGTTTCTTTTTTGTGAAAATTTGCATAAGAAATATTAAATCAAGCTGTTGAGAGGTCTTATCTGCCAGAGAAACAAACTCCTGTCAGTTGGAGGCTCAAAATGCAAGTTGCCCACTGCCTCCATTACCGGCACCTCTCTAAGGCTCCAAGCTTTGGTCACAAATGCCCACCCATCGGGGAAGCCAAATCACATTTTGCTCAGCTTCTTTCAACCAGCATAGCTTCTGTAATGCTTTTTAAGCAGGGCTCAGTGCAGTTCAAATGCTGGAAGCAAGACAAAGGTAATTTATAAATCACCACCCCAGTTCTTACTGAAGGTTGCCTGGCCCAGAAACTCACAAATAACCTTCCTCTTTTCATCTAATGCAGCCCTTGCTCCCCAGATTCCCTCTGTTACCAGTGCAATAAACTTGATTTACCATAGCGAGGAAGCTTTTTCTTTTACTTAAAAGAGCTGCCAGGAAACCCCATTAGAAATAAATAAGACTACGGTACCTCAGGTTTCCTTATCCTGTCTTTAGTTCTGACATCTCAGCAGGGGGGAATAAAAAAGCTAAGAACAACCCCGATAACTTGCTTTATCTTCCTTCTCTTGACCTTTGTGCCATCAGGTGCCTCTGAAACATTCTTCAGTGTCTGCAGCTGGAAACACCAACGCCATTAACAGTCAGAAACATAAAACTCATGGGAAGCAACACTGATAGTATCAATACTGCCAGTTTGTGTAAGAGTGTCTAATATTTCTTCCCAACATAAGCATCCAGGATCAACATATGTGGCAAGCTGCAAACAAACCTGGAATAAATATGAATGAACAAGTTGTTCAGAAGAGTGTTCTGCTACAAAGGGCTTGTGATGCCTTTTAACTAACCTACCACTAACAGCAGCCTTTCCTTTTAAATGCATGCTCCAAACAGAAAATGGAAAAAACCCTCCCCTCTGGGGGAGCTTAGTTTTTATTCTCTTCCTCCTGCTGCCGCTACCAACACTATCAGCTTTGAGAGAAACTTCAGCAGGATGTTAAGGCTATCATGGGTGTAGCAAAACAGCTCACCTGTGATGCTCACTAATACAGCAGCACAACAAATCAGCAATGAAACAGAGGAGAAAAGAAGATCAGCAGGAGAAATATTCTTATGGGCATGGGACACCTGTGTTTTGGTCAGCTTCATCCCAGACACAACTTGTAAACACTAGAGCAGCCTTCATGCCATGCTATCAGGCTGTAAAGGGTGGGCTTGTTTCCCAAGGCTGCTACTTGGTGTCACTTGAAGTCTCTTGAACTGGGGAGCGCTGCCAAGCCAGGACCTAAAAGTTCCTCTTGCTGACAGCAAGTTAAAGTAAGAGCAACCATAAACTACCCTGTTGCACTACAGGACATGCTTTGTTCTCACAGATCACACTGCAACTACTCTAGTATTAGGATCATTAAGAAACCCATTTACCTGCCCTCCTTGCGGTGTTTACTCGCTCCAGTGCACCAGTACTGCCTGGACTTCTCTAACGCCAAATCATGAAACAAAGCTGACAGCAAAAAGCTGGGACAGCAGTTAAAGTGACTGCCAAAGAGAAATCTGTTTGCTCAGGCAAAAGCTGTTCCCAGTCCAAACATGGGAGTCGTAATCTTGCAGCCATTTGCTCAGAAGACAATGAAGGGAAGGCAGAGCAGACTGGGAAACTACAAGCTTGCCATGGTAAGAGAAGAGAACAATCTTTGTGCCCAGATTTCTTTGCTCTGCAGGATAAGTTTTACAAAGCTGACAACCGGCAGCAACATGCAGTGGCCTCAGGCATCATGCCTGCCTATCAAAGACTTGGATTTTAGCCCTGGAGAAATTACAACTTCTCTCTTCTCTGGAAGCTATATTGGCCAAGAAGAAAGTAAGAGTAATGAATGACCTAACTAAAAATTATTTTAACACACATTGCATACTGTAAGCCATAAACTCAGGGGTGCAGGGAGAACCAAAAGAAGATAAGGAAGAGGAAGATATCTCATATTTGACAGGAACAGCATAGCCACAGATTACATTAGGCAACTAACTGTGGGTGCTACAACAGTAAAGTCATCTACTGCAGTGGTAGGGGCTGGCACACCAAACGGAAAGTATGGATCCAGGAGATAAACCCTGGAGACAAAAGCAGAGGAAGCTCAGCAATCCAGGTTCAAAATGACAGTAGGGAAGATAGGCTAGGAAGCTGTGAGTTGAGGAGCCAGCCAACAGGAATGTAGAGAAAAAAGAGCTTCTAAGGAAGCTGAACAGATATGAATAAAAAGATATTTGGCCATGTGATGTTCCTTGAGCACTGGTGGCTTACATTCTTATTGCTGGACTCAAAGGTCACCCTGGCCACCTCCCTGCTGGATGGCACAGACAAGCAGACACAGCTCAGCACTCACACTGACCAACGATGCCCAGACACCAACTGTATGGGGGATTCCCTACTGCCAAGACAGCTTGGTTGCTGTGCACCACCACAGCAGGTTTGCTAGTCATGCACTCAGAGAACAGCAGCTGCAGGGCCAGTGTGCACCTACCACTGCCTGCTTCGCTACTGCACAGACACAGCAGCTCTGCTGTATGTCTGCAACATCTGTTTTAATACAGCATTCATCAGTTAAACCAAATTCCCAAACCAAAGGCCCAGAGTTACAGTCAGTCGTTTTTCTGAAGCCCTGTAAGAGACTCAAACTGTCTCAGCTTCCTCTTCCTAATGTCAGCCTTGAGCCATTCTTGTCTGGCCAGCAGAAACATATGATGTGAAATAAAAGCCAGAAAAGAAGACTTTCTGAATAAACATATATTTAGTGAGAAATATTTCTGATTCTTGGCAGAGAAATGTCAGAAACCTGAAGCCTTATGTATAGCATGCCTACAGAGTCCAATTTCTTTTTAAAGAGAAGCTGCAACTGTCTGTAGCTCTTAATGAAGAATAATGCCTGGGAATAAATTACTGCCATTTTGGAGAGACATTCCTCAAATGACAGTGATTCTTCCCTTTTTCCTTCTCCCTATAAATATCGAGAGGCATGTGCAGGGCAGTTGTTTGGAAGAAAGGACACACATAGATCTCTCTTTCGTCAGCAGCCTGGGAGTTTCCATAAAAAACCTTGAAGTGGTTTGGTATATGGATACCAAAGTGATTAAAAAAGCAAAGACATTCAGAAACATTAAGGCTGCATGTGTCAAAACTTCCCATCGCTCTTCTGAGGTGTGCACAGCTCATCACAGTTTGAAGAGACACCAGGCATAGCTTCCAAGCACACCACAAACCTGGTGTTGAGGCTCAAGGTGTGAGAGAAGGCTTCTCACAGTAAACTATTGTAGAAGGAGGAGAAGGTGATGCTTGGGGGAGAGGGTGTGCCAGATCTCCCACCAGCTTGGCCAGGCAGTTTAGGAAGCAGCACTGATGTCAGCTCCAGGAGCTGCCACTCCCAGTTCTAACACAGGTCCGGGTGCCAGCAAAAACAGCCAGCAGCCAAAGGAGTATGGATGAGACAGGACCAGGGTAAAGGGAGCAGATAGAAGTAGGGTGAAGGCAGCAAAGGAGGGCCAAGGAGTGGAGAAAGGAGGTCATAGCTCAAGAACGGGATGGGCCCCGAGCTAAGCCTTGTGTGGACGCAGTCTCTGAGAGCCTCTCTGCGATCTGCCCTTACAGCAGCAGGTTCACATCAAAGGCAAGCACGGAAAGCCGGAGTGAGGAGAGGGGATGTTTACTATCCTGCCATCTGCAGTTTGCCCAGAATAACAGCTATAGATATGAGATCAGCCGAAGATGTTTCAGTTATTGACACATACTGGATTTAGAAATTTATTCTCCATTTCCCACAAACTGTGCCAGAGGTTTTCGCATAAGCACAAGGGAGAAAAAAAAGTGAAGAAATGCCTGCAAGTGAGGAATATGAGGAGTTTATTCATTGCTCCTGACAGTATCTGTTTGTGCTTGTGCGGCTAGCACTCCAAAAAAGCTGCAGCATATGTTTTCAGCGTGAAAAAAAAAACAAACCCCAAAACAAACAAAAACCCAGCAAAAACCCCACGATACCTAAATCCTACCAGAAAATTACAGAAAACCCTATACTGGAATTTGCAATGCACCTTTCTGCAAGAGCAAAGGAGCCTGGCCTCACTTTGTATTTATCCCTCACTAAGTGAAATAAATGTTCTTCCTTAACAAATCCTGTTGACATCCTCTTTTCTCACTGCAGAAGAGGAATATGGACTTGACTTGTACAAGCTCTGCTATTCCAGAAATGTGCTTCGTCTGAATGAGTAGGGCAGGAGAAAGGAAGCGAGAAATTTGTTCTCTTTAGTAAACAGGCAGTTTCTAGGTGGATGCAAGACACTGAGCCCAATTTACTGTCTGGCCCCCTCTGATATTTGCCTGGGTGGCTGGGGAAGACAGTGGAAGGGATGACAACAGCTACCACCAAAGGGGAAAGGTCCAATCACTTTCTGCACATCTTAACCTAACAACACCCTGCAAACACACAGAGAACAAGAACAGCATTTTTCAGTCAAATCACTGCATGTCAGCATTTCCTTTCCCCTCCTCATCTCTGGTATTCTTGTCTCTTGGAGAGAGTAAAGGAAAGAGATGAGGCAAGAGTAGGAACCTGGCCAGCCTCCTCCTTCTTGCAGCACTATCTTCCAAGTAGAAGCCAGGTGACAAAATACACTCTCAAAGAACTTCTAAGAAGTTCTTAGGACAGAGCAGAATGTAATAATCACACTGACAGCACCTTCAACAGATACTTCATGCCCTGTAATGGCTGATGATTGCCGTCTCCTCTCATGCAGTTTACCTGGCAGATATGGCACACTGCATGCCTTAGAAGACCCAGGGAATGCTCTCTTAGACATGAGGTGATGCAGCTCTTGCAATGAGGACATCGGCCTGCAAAGTAAGCCCTTGTGGTTTCACAGAAGTCTTCCCAAGTGTGGGAATAAGCTGGTATGGCCATGTCTGTTTGGATACTTAGACAGTAAGAAGCTCCAGGTCTCAGAGGCCCCTTATTCATTTTAATGAGTTACTAACTTGGGAGCTTAGTGATACTAGCACCTAACAAGTCCCAGTGTCAGTTTTGTTAACTATTTCAGTGTATTTCAAAGGATGCAGAAAGGAGAGAGATGATGAAGATTCTTCAGTGTCTGTTCTAATTTTCTTTTGCAAGTGACTCTTGGGGAAGAAGCAGCATTTACACTGTCTCAATCTGCTTTTCAAAGCCTGAACCCAAAAGGAAAAGCAGAGCAAAGGAGAGCATCCAACTTACTTTCAAGGAGCTAGTAGGCATGCCTAGCAGTCAGAAAATAAATTTGTGTTTATTAAATTTAGAAGTGCAAAACTGATTTGTTCAGACCAGAAGAATCTGCAGCTCTTTTATCACTACTAGTACCCTGAAGGAGCACTGTATACTTTGGGTTGAAGAGTTTAAACCCTAACTTAACTGATTTTGAATTCCTGAGGTTCCTTCTTAATGTAAAAATGAGAATTATTCTCAAATCTAGCAGGCAGAGATTTCTTGTTTTCCTCTGTTTGTGAGGATGTTTACATATGAACTGCACATTTGCCTATTTCATCCCAGAAAAGCAGTGAGCTTCATGAGAAAAAGAATGAATGTAAAAATATTCATGCCTTCTCTTTAGCCGTGCCTTGCGGGAAAGGTTCCCTTTATTAAATGCCACAGCTGCATTGAGTTCTTCAGTACACAACTGTGTTTCCCACTGAAAGGTGTTCTACTCCAATTCCCATCAACACAGACCTCTGTGAGGAGCAATTGTATTGAACATACTCAAAGTATGGTAACAAACTTGATCAAAGCAATAGGAGTTTGGAACATTAGGCACAAATATCTGCATTTGCATTCCTCTAACTTGAAAATGATCAAATAACTTCAACCCTTTTATGAACAGGTATAAAACTTCTCAATCTGGCCTGTGGACTACTGAACTGTTACCTATAATATTTTTCGTTCTTGTTTTGCTACACAGTCATTCAAATACAGGCTTAGATAGTTCACTTAAAAGCTACAGCAATATACTAAATAACTGTAGCAGTCCAAGGTAAGGAAACTCAACATCTTTGCTTAGCTAACACTATTCTACCCTTGAAGATACTAACAATTTAAAAAAAAAAAAAAAGAGAGAGAGGTAGAGAGAGAAATTTCAGTCTGGCTTAACAGCCCAACCCAACCCAACCCAAACACAACTGCCTTTGGTTTCAGTAGAGCAAAAAAATGCTCAGTACATCACCAGAATAGGAGGAAATGTTACAGTGAAGATACCACCCGACACACACAAAAGACACAATTCCATGTAAGCATTATCACTGCTAGGAACTCACAACATTCACTACGTTCTTCTTCAGGGAATTCTGGAGTATCCTTTAGCATGAAGATTTTTCAGAAACTGTCAGAGTGCTCACAGGTCCTTGCTGCTTCTCCTCTTTCAACTGAAGTAAGATAGAGCTGTAAAAGAAAAGCAAATCACAAAGTATGAAAGGAAAGCAAGGAATAAAAAGAGAAAAATCCATAGAGCTGTTTCACAAATGAACAATTTATTCCTACATCTCCTAGAAGAAAATGCATTTTTAATGAACTCCCTGGATGGAGATTCTAGCATAGAGTGTACATCAAACACTGATCTAGGATAGGAGGAGTCATTTGCTCTGTACTTCATATTACCAACAATTAAAACTCAGTTTAAAGTTGCTGAGGTAGATAAATAATTAAAACAGTTCTTGGATACTTCTCTTCCCATAACAAGAGGAAGAAAAAAAATACTTGGGATTGTGGCTGCAAATCCCCCTATGTGCAGTGAGATCCACACAGGAAGACTTTTGCTTTCCATAAACTCCTCAAAGGAGACACACAAACACCTATCTATTTCTGTATATATTTGTCATGTTGCAACAGAGGAATATGGAAACCAGAAATACACACATGCATTCTTGTTATTCTTCACCATTTTTCACATTTGAGATTTTTAATATTATGCTGTTCTTTTATATTTGGGTTTTGACAGAAATTCTTTGTGGACCTACTGTACACAGTATCAAGACTATCCTCAGCTTTTTTACAGAATCACAGAAACATTCAGGTTGGAAAAGACCCTCAGGATCACCAAGTCCAACCAGTATCCCTACTCTACAAGCTTCACCCTAAACCATATCCCCAAGCACCACATCCAAACAACCTTTAAACACATCCAGGGTTGGTGACTCAACTACCACCCTGGGCAGCTGATTCCAATGCCTGACCACTCTTTACCCAAAAAAAATTTCCCTAACATCCAGTCTAAACCTACCCAGGTGCAGCTTGAGGCCATTGCCTCTTGTTCTATCACTAATTACGCCTGAGAAGAGACCAGCACCAACATCTCCACAACATCCTTTCAGGTAGTTGTAGACAGTGATGATGTCTCCCCTTGACCTCCTCTTCCTCAAACTAAACAGTTGCAGCTCCTTCAGTCCCTCCTCATAAGCTTTATTCTCCAGGCCCCTCACCAGTATCGCTGCTCTCCTCTGCACTTGCTCTGGCACCTCCACATCCCTCTTATACTGAGGTGCCCAAAACTGAAGACAATACTCAAGGTGTGAGCAGAGTACAAGGGGGCTATCACCTCCCTATTCCTGGTGGACACAGCATTTCTAATACAAGCCAGGATGCCACTGGCTTTCTTTGACACCTGGGCACACTCCCTGCTCATAATTGAGTTGCTTGTCAATTAGAACCCCCAGGTCCCTTTCTGCCAGACAGCTTTCCACCACACTTCCCCAAGCCTGTAAATGTTGCTCGGGGTTGCTGCGACCCACATGCAAGCCCAGGCATTTGGCCTTGCTAAAGCTCATCCCGTTAATACTGGCCCATCAATCTGTGTGAACCCCACAGAGAATATGTAAAATAGAGCATGTATTTCCGCAGGGAAATACACGTGTTTTTCCTTCAGCTTCCCACAGTCTTCTTAGGCTTCCTAAATTCTTAGCTTCATTTTGTGCCGTAAATCCTTCTTATCTCCTTGATGTAATGTTCTTCAAATATTTCACATGTATTTTCAGGGTTTCTGCACGTGGATCCCATCCTATCAGTGCTATGGCAGAATCCATGTCCCTGAATGGAAAATACGTGCAGCACTAAAGCCTGCACCTAAGACAGTGCAAGCTCTCTTTACCATCAGAGGAGGAAACAAGACAATCTAGAAGATTATTAAATTTGACCTATCGCTAGCATCTGTTTCAGGACAGAGTGAATCATTCTCTAGAAAGGTCTGCTTCTTTCTCTGCATAAAGCGAGTCTAGACACTGAGCTCAGATTAGATGGCTACAGATGCATGCAGACCAATCTCATCCTATATGAAGGCAGGAAAGACGTCAGACAGATGGACAAGTGCGGTTCATGAGTGAAGAGCAGAGAGATGGCAACAATGATAATTATCCAAAAACATGTACGGCCCTGAGACAATCAGTTCTAGTTGAACATATAAAGCAACAGTAACAAAACCAGTGTCTGGCTGGTTGGGATTCTCCAAGGCACACTGGCAATGATAATGATGACCACTAGTCTCAGTTCATAGAATCACAGAATTGTCAGGACAGGAAGGAACCTAAAGGATCATCTAGTTCCACCCCCTTGCCATGGGCAAGGACACCTCACACTAGATCAGGTTGCTCAGAGCTCCATCTAGCCTAGTCTTTAAGAACTCCAGGGATGGGGCTTCCACCACCCCCCTGGGCAACCTGGTCCAGTGTCTCACCACACCTCATGATGAAGAATTACTTCCTAACATACAATCTGAATCTACCCACTGCTAGTTTTGCTCCATTCCCCCTAGTCCTATCACTACCTGACATCCTAAAGCGTCCCTCACCAGCTTTCCTGTAGGTCCCCTTCAGATACTGGAAGGCCACAATAAGGTCTCCTCGGAGACTTCTTTTCTCCAGACTGAATAACCCCAACCCTCTCAGTCTCTCTCCATAGGAGAGGTGCTCCAGGCCTCTGATCATCCTTGCAGCCCTTCTCTGGACACACTCCAGCATGTTCATATATTGTTGTAATAGAGGCAATGGAAGATAGCTGTTACGGAAGTCTTTCCCAGCTTAAGAAACTCTTGAGCTGGAAGTACAGCTCCTGTATGACAGAAGCACTGCAACCAACCTCGAGATCCTTGAGATACCCAGGCCCAAGCTACACTTTCAGGGCTTCAGTCAACAGCTTCTCTCCTCTACTTATAATGAGACTCTGCTGCTTATCTGACAGAGAAGCACATGGTCAGATATGATCTAATAAGCTTTTAAGTTTAGAAAGCAGATCAAAAAGAGAAAAAAAAATCCAATCAACGATCATTAAGTCAACCCTTAAAATTTTGCTCAATCCAAAATAATTTTTTTCAAATCCTTTAATTTTTCTTTAAATTATCTGAATCTGTCATGAAAAAACCCTCCAAGCTCAAAATCCTCAAAACATTTTGTTTCTAATGTATTAAACACTTCAGGATTTTTTAAATTAGTTGGGTTTTTCCCCAAATAATTTGGCCATCTAAAACTCCCCTGAAATTTCCATTACTTAATCTTCATTTTTTGCCATGTGAAACCTAAAAATAAGAGTCCAGAGGATTGCAAGAAAGAAAGAGCAGGGAAGGAAGTTTACCCCATGCACACTCTGACTCCCATACCAGATTTTGCAGCTCCGGCTTGCATGGACTCCTGAATCTCGCTGCAGTCAGCAGCATGTAACACTGGGCTGAAACCCACCACACTCGGTGAAAGCCCTTCCATGAAATGCAGCAGGCAAGGTCAGGATTTTGATTCTGTTCAAGTTAACCAAGGCTCTGATTGCCTGTACCAGGGCTCTGATCACTGAAGCGGGAACCAGAGCTGCGTGCTAACCATGCAATTATCTTGCTATCGGTCTGGAATTTGTCTTGCAGACCCCTGCCAGCATGTGGACATGGGAACAAGCCACAACCAGCATCTGTGTGATACTGTGCAGTGGTGGTCTGTGGCAGAAATCGTTCTTCATGGACTCTTATTTCACAGAATCACAGAATTAACCAGGTTGGAAAAGACCCTTTGAGATCATCGAGTCCAACCTATCACCTAATATCTTCTAATTAACTAAACCATGGCACTAAGTGCCTCATCCAGCCTCCTTTTAAACATCTCTAGGGAAGGTGGCTCCACCACCTCCCCAGGCAGACCATCCCAATGCCAATCACTCTTTCTGTGAAGAACTTCTTCCTAACATCCAACCTAAACCTGCCCTGGTGCAGTTTGAGACTGTGTCCTCTTGTTCTGTCACTGGGTGCCTGGGAGAAGAGACCAACTCCCACCTGGCTACAACCTCCTTTCAGGTAGCAATAAGGTCTCCCCTGAGCCTCCTCTTCTCCAGGCTGAACACTCCCAGCTCCCTCAGCTGCTCCTCGTGGGGCTTGTGCTTCAGCCCCCTCACCAGCCGTGTTGCCCTTCCCTGGACACATTTCATAGGAAAGATGACATGAAGCAAGTTAGCCTACCCCTCAGGGGTAAAAGGGGAGAGACCTTGTATTTACCATAGAGTGCCTTTGCACTGCACACACAGACAGTTATTACAGAGCAGATGAGGTGCTGGAAATTCACAAGCTAGTTTAATCTGCTATGACTTGCTCACTTGACCTTACCCCTAGGCACTTCTTTCTGCAAAGGACAAGGCATGCTTGCCTGCAAATGTTCCCAGGTGTTTTTATGCTTCAGATTTAAAGACGGCATGGCACAAACTTTAGGACTCACAGGGAACACGCTGCTTCTTGAAGCATAGTCCTTGCCTGAAGAGCAGAGCCCTCATGCCCTAACTGAGATGATCCTTTGCTATGCAGATCTAATCAGCTGCGATGACATGATCTGGGAATACACAAGAGAGTGGTAACTTGGAGGGACAATCAAGGAAGACCAGTTTGAAGCACAACTAGATTTTACCTAGGTTTTGCTACCGAAGCTTCAAGATGGTCAATGAATCACATACAGGGACACCGATCACATCTCATCTATATGTGGAAAGTGTTACACAAGGAAGCTGCTTTTTGTGGTCCCACGGCATCAGGGCTATTCAAATAAAACAGCTTAGCCCTGCCTCTGAATGCCAAAAAGAAGACACTGAGTTGACAGATTAGAAATCTAATTGAGAGATGAAAATATCTCAAATCAAAGAACATGGGATTACTTCTATAGAGTATTTTTATACCAAAATTGGACCCCAGGGCAATCAACAAATAAGAACCATAGTACAAGCAAGCAATTGCAAATTGGCAAAATTGAAAACCAGATGTCGGCTCTGTACAGTAACTTGTATTCATTCCAAGAAAAGGTCATGCTCTCTATCTTGCTTTGAAGAGCAGTGAGAGATCACTGTTTTCCTAGTCTTTTCTGTAGGTTTTTAATTGCCATTCCATATTCTCTTGCATCATGTAATTTGGTTTTCCTAATTCACAAATAGGCATAAGCTAATAAAACTGTTCAAGAGACTTCAGCGTTGTTCCCAAGTTGTTTCATTGTTTGCTATTATCCCACAACTAATCCTTCAACTTAAATAAAACCATAATTCATTTCCTCCTTTATTCTCCCTCTACATGAAATACTTTTAGACAGGTTCAATCCTGCCCCACCACAAATGGGAAAGGCACGGTTGTATCTTCTGGAGCATGTGCAATTTCAATTACTTAATGTGTACATCATCTATCATGTCAGGAAAAAAAAAAATACATTATTTTCAACAGGTTTTGCTGCTTTGTCACATATGGGAAAGGATTCTAGTGGAAATAAAAAAGAAATCAGAAGCCATCCAAGAATGAACCAGCTTTTAGATTTCAAGTTAATAAAAGCTTCTCTACACCAGCCACGCCAAACTTTACCCATCTGACAATCTCCTGACATTTTGTCTAGTGTAAAAAGGCTGCTCTTCATGGGGCTGAGTCTTTCTGTTAGTTGTTCTGCTAGTGTAAAAAAGACTCAAATCACCATTATGCTTACTTTAAGACTAGGGTGAAGGAGTATCACTTTAACACAAAAGAGGTTTCATTTGCATAAAACAAGCAGGCATCACTCTGATCTCTGTTTAGCATCCACTCCTCATCTGAAGCTTGATTCTCCACAGCTTTGTCACCTGAACAAGCACCTCCTATAGCTTTGCACGTGATCTATAGTGAAATGCTCAGCTCCACAAGGTGTTACACCCACTTTCTGCAGAGTGAATAACTGTATCTAGGTGTAAGGCAATAGTAAAAAAGTTGTCAGCACTTTGCATATCCTGTGGGTCTTAAATCAGAAAAGTCCAGCGCAGATCACGAAGCTCAGACAAGGAAGCAATCCATCCTGCCCCGTAATTTGTAATTGAGGGTTAAAGATACATGGTACCTTCCCCTGCTCTGTGAACATACTTATGGGCCACCCCAGCCTGGAGCAACTTTCCTGTGTGAATTGCATTTCCAGTGCTAGTGCTCAGCTCCTGGGAAAACCAAGTGCTGCACGATGGAAACATCAGTCTGCAAACAGTAGAGAGGCAGGACCAGAATGTGGTGCTGAAGAGGTAAGGCTGCAGTTCACACCTGCCAGTGCAGAAGCCACTACCAAACGTGATGACTGACTTTGCACAACTAACATTAAGTCTTCGTTGTCTAGAAATCAGGTATCTTCCCCATCTTAAGGCTCTGGTAAAACAATCCTTTTTAACATCAACCTGTGCGTGTGTCAGACTGGGAATGGGGCTGCTCAGACCTACTCACTGGGTACCAGTCCTTCAGACACGCTATTTGGAAACCACAGAAGCAATTTTCTTCCCTGAGTGGTCCCTGCTGCTATTGTTACCCATTCCTTCAGCCTGGCACCTCTGAACAAGCAATCAGAAGATAGATGTAAGGTTCATTAGCATAGAGCAGTTGTGAATATGAAAATATGCGTGTCAGCCCAAACTTACTCCAGGCATTTACATGATGTCTAGTAATAATACGACTCTGATTAGGACCTCTGAGACACTACCTTTAAACAAGTAACAGCAATCACAACCACACTTCTTATTTACACTTCAGCAAGTTTTTCCAACTTAACTTAATCTGTGCTTAGCCCTTTGCTTTGTTTCAAACCTCTACAAGACTTTCCTCATGAAGAGAGTGCAGGAAAAAGTACTAAAAGGGCAAGTTAAGGGGTGGGCAGTTGGTGCAATGCATAACACCACCAGGCGAAAAGAAAGCCAAGGGGACCGCTTCTACATTGTTTTGTCTAAGAAGCAGCAGTACAGAACTGAAAGAAGAAAAATACCTCACAAAGATCTCATATCAGATGTCAATGATAGACTTCTTAATAAAAATCCATCAGCCCACTAACAGCACCCCTATTTGCCAATTTCTCATGGCTGTCAAAGCAGGAATAGCCGGAGGGAGGAGGGGGAATTTCAACACAGATTTACTCTCAGCGTGCCAACTTTCTTCATTCTGACACAGATGTTTTAAGTAAAAACAACTTGTGTTGCCTACATGTTTGTAACACAGTCATTCCTACAGGTCTCCTGAGCTGAAGAGATTGAAAAAGAATGCAAATGGTCCATAATAATTCAGGCTCAGAGCCAGTAATGCTGAACAGCTATAAGAAATAAAAATAACCATTCTAAATGCTTCTGTTACATGATGTAAATATTTCTATTTTCCTTTTGTGACAGCTATTATGCAAAAAATGCATCTCGGCCCTGAGTTGAGACAATGAGACTCCTGCATATTTGAAGAACTGCAGCACCCTTGTACCTAGTCACGGATGAGAATGGGCTCAAAGGCTAGGTCTTTGTTAAATACAGCCACCTCATAGGCAATTGCCACAGCTCTCCTGCAAATAGATGGTGTTGAAGGGGCAATCTAAACACTATGAGTTCCCAAATCAACAGCTGAGGTCCTGCTTATTTGCAATATTTTACCAGGCCAAGGCCACCTGAAGACAACAGTTCTGTGAGTTGTAGCATTAAAAAATATTGCAAAAAGGCTTGATTTTTGTTGCAACAGTAATCTCAGCAGATGTCCACCTACCAATTCCCTGGTGCCAGCAAGATCAGAGTTGGGGCTGTAGCCTTTGTCTCACTGGGCTTAGCCACAGGTTCCCACAGCCATTTGTCTGCCTACTTACACAAAGCTTTCAGGGAGCAGCTTCCCTATGGCATCTACCCATGCAGCAGGTTGTGTTGAGGAGGATGCAAGTAATACAAACCATCAGGCCAGGGATACACATGCAGGCACAGGCACCAACAATGCCACCACGTGAGCCTTGCTTCCTTAGGAAGCCAGTCCAGAACCCACCCTTTCTCCCTGCTTCCAGCACGGCCACGTCTCCTGCTCTGCTGATGTAACGTGAAACACAGTGCTGGAAAACAAAGGCACTCTTGACTAACTTTTCTGCAGGATTAAGATGACTGTGTTAGCTTACAACAAAGATTTCAATGATTTCAACAGTGAGTGCTAAGTAACAGGAACTCGGCTTGGCAGTAAATCCAGAGATTACCTGTTGAAACATTAATGCCGAATATCTTTTGATGTGGGCTGCTTTATGTGGTGCACAAGCCAAGGCTGTAATTATGCATTTCCTTTCTGTGAATCTAGCATTTTAAAGTGAAGCAACACTGGAAGGAGGTGCACACATGCATATGTGTCTATATGCATGT
Organism: Ramphastos sulfuratus; assembly: GCA_013399055.1. Taxonomy (NCBI): domain Eukaryota; kingdom Metazoa; phylum Chordata; class Aves; order Piciformes; family Ramphastidae; genus Ramphastos; species Ramphastos sulfuratus. Next base: position 119,751 of record WBNM01041177.1, read on the forward strand.
GCGCGTGTGCATGACAGGAAATGCTCCACAGCTGAGCCTGCCCTTTACCAGCGTAGTTGCACGTAGTAAATCTGCAGCAGGGGACCTCGGCCGGTTCATTCATCATACACCAAACCGAGGGCTAAAACAATTGCCATACTTGAGACAAATGCCAGCGTGAGTCATACCAGCCAGAGCGCAAACATGTTTGCTGTTGGGTGAGTCAGACTATCACATCCTGAATTCACAAACGTCCCTATAAATAATAATTTCCAAAAGTGTTGCATTTCCTTCAGACAATGTGATTTTAAGTAAATGTGATGCCGACTCTATAAAGGCTTTCCTGACTACAAAGAAAATGTTTTTCTCCTCTTCCGCAATTTGTAATTGAGGGATAAAGATACATGGTACCTTCCCCTGCTCTGTGAGCAGACAGGCCTCTATAGGGGATTTTAGTAGCGATGGCATCTATTCATACTTAGCAACACACAAACACGGTTCAAAATGGGTGACAAATGAGATACCCCTCCAAAAAAGAGAGAACTAAATACAAGACGAGGAACCTTTGGCTTAGTGCATATGCTTCTTATGTCAGCACTTCTTTGATGCTGTAATTCTGACATGCTTTAGCACGTTCAGTTTTCAGAGAAAAGGAACATCATGCTGGCATGGGACACAGACCAGCTGAGAGGAGGAGTGAGAAAAGCTGGATAAGTGGTGAGAGAGGCCATAGCTGAATGCTGCATGCAGCCAAGGAGGGACAGGGCCACCCTGCTGTGGATGTACACACAGTGAAACCAGGGTCCCTGTTTCAAGGAGAGCTCAGCCTCGTCACAGCATACAGTGATTATTTCTCCCCAAGAGGAAGAACATACCTGGTAACAAAATGAATGCACTGTAATAATTGGTAATGATTATTCATGACTGCATTTAATTCAGGAAAACATCTGAATCAGAAGCCATGCAAGTGCCTTTTGAAGTAGGGCTGAACTTAAAGATGTGTTTTATTTATTCAGGAGAGTGCTGACAAAGGCAGGTGATGTCTCTGCAAGCAAGGGGTGGGAGGGGGTAAGTGGTTTTGTGTAAGGGTGTTTCTAACTTGATTTTCAGTTTGGAATTTATTAGTGTCTTACATGAAATGCAATCCATACACTTACAAATCTCCTTACATAACATCAAGACAGTTTGGCTTTCTCTTAATTGTTTTGTGGAATAACCACTCAGAAGTTCATTTCTATTACCTTTCTCAGGCAAAATAGAAGGTCTTTTAGAACTATGTTATTGCTAAAACAATGAAATTCTCCTGGGGAAACTTCGTTATGGAAATGAAGTGACAGCTTCTTTTATCTAGCCAAGCAGCAAGTCTGCATTTATAAAAGGCATTCTGTGCACGAAGTACAGTGAGTGGGAGGACATGAAAATGCTATTTTTAATCCAGATTTCAGCATTCCTCCCATACAGGTCTCTTGGAATAATAACAGCAACATCAATAATGATAATTAATAATGCCAAAAAAAGGAGTATCATCTTAGAGGTGAGTGGCATGCAAAAAATGAAAGGACTTGTAAGATTTAGGGATAAATGTAAGGTTCTTGCAAATAAACTGGCATTGCAACATGAATTTCACAAGATTTGAGATTTGTCCTCTAAATTTTATACTGTAATTTTTTTTAAAGGCAATAAATTATCATTATGGGCAACACATCCCTACCACTTGTTTTCTTGCAGCAATTGTTATTTTCATGAATACCACTAAATGATAAGTTATATGAGCTGATGATGTCACTGTGTTTGGGTAAATGACAACAGGTTTTAAATCTGGGGAAGAAAGCAAACCTTGAGAAAATCTGGGACCAAGCAATGTTTCCAAACATAACGAGAACAAGGGTAGGATGCAGACTTTGGCCCAAAGCTTAAAAATACCAACCCAATGCCCTGGAAAGATCCTTTACTGTTTCGTTCACCCTTAAGGTCTGTCCCTCAGGACACTGCCACATAGCAAAGGCATCAAATCAACACACAGAGGAAGCATGGGACAAATCCTTCCTCGCTACCAGTAATTATGCAAGGGCAGAAGTTAGCCCTGATTATCAGGAAATTGGTATTCAGCTGTGCTATCATCTACTGGTGGTAATTAGGACAAGTCTTTGCATTTCACACCTAATAGAAATGAATGAGAGTGAGCAGGCAGTAACAAAATGCATGGGAGGCACACGCATGCCGAGGTGCAACGTGAAACCTGCTGGTGTGATCGCACTTGGAGTAACCTCACCGCTGGAAACCCCCCATTTCACACGGAATTAGAGTGAGCTGGAGGAATCACACACACTGTCTTTCTCTCTCTCAGACTCAGCAGCTCTAACACTGAAACACGTTAGAGTCTGGCACTGACTCATGTTTCAAACTTGGGAGCACCCCCCCCCCCAACGCGTGCCTGCACACAAACCCCCTGCACACACACAAGCTGCACATCCACATCTACTGCCAGGAGGTACCAACCTGGTCCAAGTGATTTCACTCTGCATTTTCAGTCCAATGCAAAACTTACATCAGCATGTGGGAACTAGCACCCTTGGCACGTCATCCTCCCCGCCCCCAGTGTGAAAAATCGGCCACTTAGGTACGATCTGTTTCCGAAAGCTATTATTTAATCACAGAATCACAGTATTAACCAGGTTGGAAAAGACCTCTAGGATCATCAAGTCCAACCTATCACCTTATCCTTCTAATTAACTAAACCATGGCACTAAATGCCTCATCCAGCCTCCTTTTAAACACCTTCAGGGATGGTGACTCCACCACCTCCCAGTCAGCCCATTCCAATGCCAATCACTCCATGAAGAATTTCTTCCTTATGTCCAGCCTAAACCTTCCCTGGTGCAGTTTGGGACTGTGTCCTCTTGTTCTGTCGCTGGGTGCCTGGGAGAAAAGACCAACCCTCGCCTGGCTACAACCTCCATTCAGGGCATGCTTGGAGGCACTTCCACTCTCTCGTCATCCTACAAGACAAATTTTCATGCCATTAACCTTTATTTCCCTTTTATACAGTAAAATTTAAGTCTATTAAAATATAGAGTCTCAATTTCGTATTTTGATCAACTCCATCTGCTTCATGGGAAACATAGGGTGGTAAGAGAGAATAAAAGTATGTAGAACTGGAATAAGTTACACACACACACACCCCTTTTCCTTGTTTGTCCATCGCTTGCTGCCAAATACAGTTGCTGCTGGTCACTTGCCTAGCTCGCTGCCAGCAAATGTTCAGCTGGGCACGTGACCAATGCTTAACCCTCAATAAAATCAAATTGCAGTAATACTTTGTACTCATTTAGGGTTTTACATATTATAAATGCTGTAAAAAGAAAAAATAAATTAACTGCACACCCTGTAACACCCCTGCAAGGTAAGCTGACTATTAATATTCATACCTTATAGAAAGGGGAATTTCACTGGAGAAAGGATAATTGACCTGCCCAAAGCTATGGAACACAGGTGCTCCTGTTTCCTGGTTCTCTCCTTATTCCAGCAGACCACCTTTAGCCTCTCCTGAAATTCAGAAAGAATTAAGAGTCCTGCCTTCATTTCTGCCTCTTTTTCCTGATGAAAGGAAAGAGGGAGCAGGTTTCTGTACCCAGGGGTACAACTGGTAGATAGGTGGCATCACAGTGGTCCCTGGGTGCCTTGACTTTAAGTGGGACCAGAATTGACTGGATCTGCAGAAGTCCTGTTTCAATCTCCCTCCAGCAAGCAAGGATTAGCCGCAGAGAAGCTGCAGGTCTGTGCAAGTTTTACTCTCAGCATTTGCCTTCTAGTACCACAGTGTGGACAGCAGAGGACTCAGCAGTATACGTATACCACACGTGACTCCTCATATTTCCCCTTCCTTCCCCTCAACGACAAAAAAAGGGAAAGACTGAACAAATAAACATTTTATCCAGGATAAATGGTGCCAGGACAGGAGCAGTGCCCACTGTCTGCTTTTGCAGACTGCAGCCAACTCTGTCCCATGACAGAAAAGTCCATGTTGGATTTGCCTGCAGCCAGCAGTGCTGCTGGCATGTCAGATGGACCTGCATTTTTTAACCATCTCTTTGAGATGAAAACCCCCACGTCACAGATTGGACAACAGAGTAATGTAGTCAGAGATCCTGTTACAACACCAGCTGTTCATCCTGCACCACTGGCAATAGTCACAGCACAGGTGGAATCAAACCACACTCACTATGTCAGGAATCGTTTTTTTCTACCTGTAAAAGGCTTGTACTCGTGTTGTGCAGCGACACGATTAAAGCAGTAACCTTACCTGCTAACACTGTGGATGCAATTATCCTAGGTTAAAAAAAAAAACAAACCAACAACCGAAACCCTTTTACTGGTAAAACTCATCCCAGTTCACAGACCAAGTAAGACCTGCTCTTGATCAAAGCAGTTGAACATGTTGATCAGCTTCTGAGCTTAAGACAAGACTTAAGCAGAAGGGTTTATCTCACCTGACCTCTCACTTTTAACTATGTTCAGCTGGGTCAGGGCCAACTTAGTGTAACCAGATCCTCAGCCCTTGATGAAGGTTTTGATTGCCCTGAAGCACTAGCTCGAGCCAAAGCCTTTTTAGCTATCCCTCTAAGAGCACCATCATCCTTGCAGATCAGCAGATGAGCTCCACAGTTTAAGTGGATTAGCTATGCTGAACAACTCTGCTACATCCAGTTCTCATGTCGGCTGCACTCAGGCTTCAGTCAGCAATGATCTTATATGCAGCTGCTTTGGCAGGTTTCACTACAGAGAAATATCTGGGCTAAAGACAAACTTGAGCTGTCTCTAGGCCCAGGGAGAAAGGTGGGCTTGCAGCTTGGGCTCAGTTGGCATCCCAAGAGGTTCAGCAAGTCAAGAGTATCCACAAAGATTACCTCCTCCTGTACCCCTCCCTGGCACCAGGGTTTGCGGTTGGTTTTCCTAGTGTGAGACTAGGATGAAAAGTATCAGCCTGACACACAACACACCTCCTTGTCATGATGACTTCTGCAAAATCCTCAGCAGTGGTGCACAGCAGAATGGTGTTTAAACCAACCCTGTCACAGGATGCTCTCCTGATCCCACCTACCTGTAGACACCTATCTCAGTCTGAGGAAACAGCCTCTGCTGTGTCTTAGCAGTCACTAAACTCCGTTCCAGCAAACTTGTCTCAGAAAGCAATGAATTGCAATTTCCCAGGTACACCATATCCTCCTTTCAGTCACTCCTCCCAAAGGCAGCAGGCAGAAGTGCTGCATAGCATAACATAATCAGTGTGAAGTTGTAACAGTGTGGGAGAATGTGGCAATTCATGGAAAATGTCATCGACCAAAAGGCAATTAGCAGCGAGTCTAAATGCAGAAGCAGAAGGGAGTGGCTTCCTAACAAAACAGGCCTTGTTAAAAAAGGAAAAAAAATTAAAACCTAAACATCACCCTAAAATGTGACTTCAGCAGATCCTGCTGAAAGCTCTGCTAAGGCAAATGGAAAACAAAGCAGAGGTGATTGGTGGTAACCAGCATGGCTTCACCAAGGGCAGATCTTGCCTGACAAATTTAGTGGCTTTTTATGATGAATTCGCAGCAACAGTGGACAAGGAAAGGGCAATTGATGTCATCTACCTGGACCTGAGTAAGGCATTTGACTCTGTCCCACATGACATCCTGGTCACCAAGCTGGAAAAACATGGACTTGATGGGTGGACCACTCGCTGGATAAGGAATTGGCTGGATGGTCGCATGCAGAGAGTGGTGATCAATGGCACAATGTCCACCTGGAGACCAGTGACAAGTGGCGTCCCTCAGGGGTCAGTGCTGGCACCAGTGCTGTTTGACATCTTTGTCAGTGACATGGACAGAGGAATTGAGTGTACCCTCAGCAAG
>WBNM01041177.1:125793-177971 GCA_013399055.1 Ramphastos sulfuratus
TGTTCAAGGCCAGGTTGGATGAGGCCTTGAGTAACCTGTGCTAGTGGGAGGTGTCCTTGCCTATGGCGGGGGGTGGAACTAGATGATCCTTGAGGTCTCCTTCCAACCTTACCATTCTATGAATCTATGATTCTATGACTTTCCTCAAAAAAGCAGCATTCTCAGGAGACTGAAAACATGGGGGGGGAAGGGCAAAACAAGACATTCCAAAAGCGAAACCTCTGTGAAGATTTCTGCAAAGATTATTCTTTACAGGCAGATTTGCCATCCCTTTCAGCTCTGTCTCCTAATGCTACTGAGTACAACTATATTAAATCAAAAAGCAAAGCCACTCAAAGGGTTGGGTTGGGTTATTTTTTGAGGTTTTCTAGGCCAAGAGAGGAAGCAGTGAGATAGGAAAGTTTTCAGAAGTGGGAGTTGTGCCTGCTTTGCTTCTAATTGTAGTGAAACTGTCAACCTCTGTGTTGTGTTTCAAGACTTTACACTTCAAAATCATTCCCTCTGTGCTTTGAATTGCTATACTTTTACGCTAACTACTTCTAAAAGAGCTGTTTAAAAAAATGACATCTTCAACCATATTTAATGTTGAGAATAAATCTAAATTTGCAAAGTCTCACTGGGTCCCTGCAAAAGCGCAGATTTCTTTTTTTTTTTTGCATTTTTTTACTTGACAACCAATCTCATGAAAATTATTTGTGCAGAAATTTAGTTTAAATTACTTCATATCAAGACATTTAAGACAAAATGTGTTTTTCATTTTAAGCTAAAAATAATGGTGTTCCTTTTACCTTAAAAAAAAAAAAAATTCAAGCAGCAAACAACACTGAAAGAAATTAGTAATCTTACAACCTAAAAATCTTACCTATGTGCAGGTATGCAATAACTGTGTTTCAGAATGAGTTTCAGAAGCATGTGGCAAAAAAAAAAAAATGGACTAAGCTGACTTGCTTTCTCCCTTATTAACCATCAAAAGATAAAGTAGGTCTATGTGCTACAGTGTGCATTACAGGCACTCACTTCCCTTGGGATGATTTCTCTGCCTCTGAACACCGAAGTCAGGGAATCATCCCATCAATGCCAGAATGGCAAACTCATAGATAAGCCAACGTACTCAATTTCTCTTCAGCACCCAAGCTCAATCAAGTAGGGAGACAGGTACTTGTCAAACTGCAGGGAGCTGAGGGAGCCCAGCACTTTCCAAGTGTTCTTCCATACATTTGAATTTCAGAGTAATTAGAAGGTTATGTTCATTTCACGCTGTTATGAAACAAAGAATCTTTACCTTGCTTTGCTTTAATGACATTAAAATTATCTTCCATACTTTGGGAGAGTAAAGAGAGCTAAGTTCAGTGAGGCTCAGGTATATTTACACTTTGTTGCCAAATGTGGTAAAACCAATTCAGAGTAAATGTTTATTGCTAAATATTTGGGGAGATTGAGAACAGCCATGCAAACAGCTCAGAGCTCAGCCAGGACCTATCTTCTACCCAGTGTGACAATGCCCAGCACAAGAAAACCCCCCAAGACTGACTCCAATTTCTGAGTAATACTTTCGCCAAACAAAAATTTATACTGCACCTAGTGGGGCTGAACAACTTTGAAGTATTATCCTGAGGTCTGCCAGAGTTTGAGGTGTTCCAGATGTCAGGTTTCAATTTAAGCTAATCTATTTTTCATATCCTTCTGCCGGATTCTCATCTTTTTGGTTTAAAAGGAGGACAGCACAGCACTTAAACCTGGGAAAAAAGGTCTTACTACTGCTCACAAATGACTCCCCCTTGTAGAACGTGGAGTTTGCATTAATCACTTTGCAAGGAAATCCCACCCCGTCCTTTGCCCACTGCATGATGGGCACTTGGCTCAGCCAAACTGAGGGGCTACAAACACAGTGGCACTGATTATTCCTGAATCCCTTGAGAAACAGGGATATGTCTCTTCCATCTGCACTCCTCTCATAATTTGTTCATGCATGGATACGATTCCTCCACGTCTCCTCCTAGTCCAACATCAAAAAGCCTTAAGTAGACAAAGTGCCTTCTACTCCAAACTCCAGCACCAGCTTGGGCAAAGAAGTACAGAAACGCAGCCACGTCACATGGGAAACAGCTGAGCTACTGCAAACAGCCAGCAACCCTCTCAACTAACCAGAAAGTGCCCAACCCAACTCCAGTTTCCAAGTGGAACAGCTGCCCTCTGCTCCTCCTTCAGACTCCAGCAGAGCTGGATCACCTTCTCAAATATCCCTTGTCTGCCACAGCAGTTCAGTAAACATTTCCATTTAATCATTCTCACAGTACACAAAACCCTTCCTGGTTTGATGTAAGGTGAGCACAGAGTTTTTGCTGATTTTGCATTTATTTTAGGCTTTTCTCTTTCCATGTCGTGTGAACCATGCCTGCTTCCCAGCATCAAAGAGTTAATGGAAGAAAGAACCACCCTAGCTCCTGCTTCACACAAGGGTAAGTGGACTGGCTGGCTACCAAAGCAGACTGCTAAAGACTGCACCAAGCTCCTGATTTTTCTCCCTCGGCTGCAATAAACCTAAGAATTGGATGTGGACATAAATGTAAACCTGCACCATATCTGCTGATAAAGCAAAGTCTTTGTACTTGCACAACTGCCATTAACTGTACACAAAATACTTTAATTTCATGAATTCTTCCACATTCAAAAGCTGACCTGCAGCCTGCCTGAGGCAGCCGATGTGAACTGCACGCTCAGCAAAATGGCACATTAAAGACAGAGGGGAAACAAATTAATGCTGTAACACAAAATTAGTCTGCTAGGAAACTAAATCATTTGTGCAACTGTTAAATGTTCAGAGTATTCTGAGCACACTTCACCACACCAGATTAAAACACACCTATTCTGGTTCCTGTCTGAAAGGCAGTGCAAGGTAACAGGTTCATGTTATTTGCCCCTTTCACCACGGGCACAAGCAAAACTGGTGCCTTCAGGATTCTGTCATACTCCACTACTGAACTTTTCCTTTGAATTAACTGAGGTCACTCTGCTTCAAAGATTTTTACATTCTTAGCATTGTGTTAATGATTTGGAGAAGAGTATGTGTGTGTACACACACCATTTCTTCCCAAAATCTCCAGGGAAACTTCAGCTGCAGATCTTGGCCATCAGCACTCATGCTTCTTCTCAGAAGATAACTTTATTCTGATACAGTATTCTAATTTTAGCTTATTTCTGTGCAAGATACTCCCTCCCTACATGCACACATCAGACATGGACTGTGTTTTAGTAGAGTTCCCTTGGTTAATTATTACCTAATTATTTGAAGGTTTCTTCATCGCAAGTCAGATATAAGCACTTAGGACCTACCTAACAGGACTTCATCTCTAGACAGTTTCATTTTGAAAGGCATAAATGACCTTGGGCCAGCTTACTTCCCTGTAGGTTCACACTATGCTCTGCTGGGTCCTCTTCTCAGGAAAACAATTCATGGATTCACTTGTCCCAAATTTGTGACTCATGTGGAGGGACATCCCTAACAGGAAAAAACAAACCCAAAAACATCACCACCCCCTGTCCCTGACTCTGTGAAACAAAAAAAATGTAAAAATTAAAAGTTGCATCTTTGGGTTGAGAAGTGCAGTGATTTTACAAAGGAATTGCACATACCCCATCTACTGGCTTTTCAGAAAACTGAGAATTTTAGCATCAGCAAGGCAACTGTACCTTGTATTGACATTATTTACTGAGCAATGCCTGTAAGCTTAGTGCTTGTTGAAGATACAGGAGACAACCACCTACCCAAGGTGAGCCACAAAGCAACCCAGAACTGACAAAACTGTTGAGTCTATAGCAGTACAAACACATAGCATAAGCTGAAAAAAAAGTCATCAGATCCATCACAGCACCTTGCATGTTACAACAGAAAGGTAACAGGGGAGTTTGAAAATACTCCAGCTGACAAAGGCCTTGGTCATGCTGTGTGCCAGCTGTGCAGCCTGCCTTGATGCCCTTAGTGCAGTGGCAGTATCTAGGAGAATGGATAAAGGCAGCAGACAAACATAGCAGAGACTTTGGTCAGTGTTGCTCTTATGCCACCATCGCGGCACTCAGGGAGCTCAGCCACTTTATTAGAGGCATTCACTACAGACTTTATTCACTGAGTCAAAAACAGAACTCCAGTTATGCTGTGGCAATCAGGATGTTCAATTATCACTAACCAAAGACCCTGCTTAGCTCTTCTGAAAGCTACCCAAACCCAGTGCAATATCCTGCTCCTCTAGTAGTTTGCAATGCTTTAAAACGTGACTTGAAACTACTGTGCTTAAATTCAGTGCTAACAGCAGCTGGAAACACTGGCAGTTTTGCTGCGGAACTGCCAAATGAATTTTTTTCTCCAGTAAATTAATGAAGTTAATATACGCACGCTGCAATGCCAAGGGTATCAGCCAGAGTTTCCCTGCTCATTTCTAACTCCACACTTGCAGGCAGGGACTCACAGAAGAGGCCAGCAAGCACCGTGATGTCAATTTGTAGTCTTAGGAGACTAAACACAGTAAGATTTATCAATACACTTTGTCTTAATGTGAAACTTTCACAGGCAGGTGGGCTGTTGCTGATGGTTGTACTGAAATAAGTGGTAGGCCATGATGTAGACTGGGGGAATCTCAACCCTTTGTCACTTGTAACCTACCCTGGATTACAAATGAGTTTCTTCAGGAAGCACTTGGTATTAATAGGGCAGCGCTTTGTCATACAGCTGCATAATAGATGTGATTTCTAGCAAAAGTTGAAATCACAGAAAATTTATTTGCATATAGGGTCAGAGCTGCTTTGAAAACAGACTTTCCAGTTATCTATGACGTTTGGAGGAACTCCTATTGCAGAAAGAAAATAGTATTTTTCCTTCTTCTGCTACTGTCCTCATCAGGGACCAACATGTGCCCTTGCATCCAGTACAATCTCTACAGTGTGACCTTGGGTAAGAATGATGTCATACATTAAATGTCCAATTTTCAAATAACAGATTGAATGTCTTTTTAAAATACTGTCTTTACTCAAAGCATTTAAGCCCAACTGGTAGATAAGAGGCCACTGCTGCTGCTGACCCCTTGTTTCCATTTTCTCTGCCTAGAGCTGTGAAGGTATAGTGCCATTTTAAGCTGTACACCAGCCAAGAAGAGCACAGTGAAGCAAAACTGGTATTTGTGTTTGTCAGTATGGGCAGAGGTGTGTCTGCACCAAGCTGTGATAACTGTCACCACCTCAAAGCAATTTAGATCGCTTGTTTGTCTGCCAGGCAATCTTAAGAGCTGCAGATCTCTTGCTTCTAGGCGTTAATATCTCAGTAACTTCAGCTATATAACATCCTCAAATTAAAACAGTGTATTCGTCCATTTCTAGGAACGCGTCACTGTTCGCATGGCATGTTACTCCAGCCCTCCATTTCTCCTGGACACAAAAGCATCCTAGAGGTCTTAAAACTCAGCTCTTCTTCAGCTCCAACTGGAGCTGACCCAAGTGTCCAGGCACTGGCACCAGACCCACTGCAGTGCCAGAGCATTTCAGAAACCAATCCAATAGCTAGAGAGGTGTTTTTAGGAACCCTTTGCAGAAAGCATCTCTGCCAACAAGGTTCAACGAAGTTTCTGCTGGAGACTTGAGAAGATGTATTGAATGTCAGCTGCTATGTTTACCTTCTTTAAACACCGAACTTCCTTTCAAACAGCATCTAATAGGGCAACTTTACTGGATTAATACTAACAGAAATTAATCGAAACACTCCAGATTATTTGGCTAGTTTACCTTAAAACCTTTTCCTGCTTTTATTTCCATGCAAAATAAATCAAAAGTATTCCTATTAATGGCAAGCCTATAAATGAAGCTTAAGGAGATGGAGAGAACTCTGTTTAAAATTGGGTTGTGGATAAGCTTGCCAGAAATCTCTCAGATTAACTTAAGGGCCAGTTTCACAAAGTTCCACAAGAGCTAGTTTGGAAAAAAAAAAAAAAAAAAAAAAAAAAAANAAAAAAAAAAAAAACAGCTCAAGGAACCGTGCTATTTAAGGACATCTGAAAATGCAATTCCTTATCTACAAAAGGCAGTTTCTTCTCAGTTGCCATCATGGTTCATTTGGCTAGGGAAAAAAGTACCTGTCAAACCAGTGTGAAAAGGGAACAAATAAATACTGACATTTTAAAAACTGTCTCTGAGCAAAGCTGAACGGTAATGGTCAAATAACAACCAGCCAGGTCTCTCCCCTTGCCTATCTGAAGGGACAATGGCTGGGAACTACCTGGATCAAGCCTGTTAATCCGTTTAAATGCTTTCACGATTTCAAAGTAGAACAAATATTTCTTTTTGTCTGCACACATTTTACAAAAAATGAACAGTAACTATAGAGCAGAACAGAGATGCCTATTAACAAAGCCAAGAACAATTACTGCCATGTCTAAGAACCAACAAAAAAACCCAAATAGCAGCATATTCCAAAGGCATTCGCTCACAAAGCAAATTCACTCCACACAAGCCCAAGCACAGAAACCTGATAGTATCTCATGATTTATGTTCTCTCTCAGCAGGTTGTACTGGGTCCTCCAGATTCCAGGCTTGCCTTGGGAAGCAATTAAGTTTCTAGCACTTCTAGGAGTGACAAAAGCTCTCACTATGAAAACCTGCATGCTGTACTCTCGCTGAGTCTGCAGCCTGGCAGACTGAAACAACGGCACACAGAGAGGTGTGAACTTCCCCCCCCTCAGACTCATCTGGGAGCGTTAGTACATAAAGAGTCATCTCTAAACTCTAAAGCTATTTCCAAATTGCATCTCTGTACAGTGCTCCAGCAGCCAGTTGTCACTCTGACTTGCAAAGTTCTCTCTCAGTCTGAAAATTCCCTTTCCTCATCAGCCCACACGAAGGAAATTCTTCAAGTTCAGCTAGTGTGAACTATTCATCCACAAGATGAGTACCCTCATTTACGTTACAGCGTGGCCAGAAACCGAAACGAAACCTGGGTCTTGCCACGCTACCCACTGTAGAAAACACACATTAGCAGATGGCACCTGCTCCATGGAGTTTACAACTTCAAGTAAGCTGGATCTAAGAAAAGGAAAGGGCGGAAAGCATATTTACAGGAGGGCAACGGGCATTTCACACAACTAGTGTGGTGAATGCTGCTTCTGTACTATTATAGCACAAGAAAGCTCTCTGATCAAAAAACAGATCTATGCTACACCCTTGGATAAATAACGCAAACAGGATAGCAGCAAAGTCAAATTACTAAACATCTTGCCTCAGAAACAAAAGCCCCAATGCTCCTCAAGCCATTAGGCTGCCTGGACAAGGCACATCATCTTTACCTCCTCAAGGAAAAAAAAAAAAGGCACTTCACATCGCGACACTTATTCTAGGTGTACTGCACAAAGGAATTCTCTCTTGAAGGCAGCGCAAGAGAGAGCACGCTTCAACGTGAGATGGACTGACAAGCAAGGCAGCTGGGTACAAAGGAAGGTGTACGTACAGCAGTACAGACAGGCTCTGCAGGAGCTGGCCAACACCGGATCTTAGCCCCAAGTAAAGCATAGGGGCAAATCCCCGCAGGCAGGGTGGTGAGGCATCTCTTGTTTATCACAAGGCTCCCGGGCCTAAGAAAGCACGCGAGGGCAGTTAACATAGGGAGTTCACACACCCTTTACTCTGTGGCAAACCTGGTAAGACCAACGTTTTCCCACAGCAGCTTTTTTCTGCAGCTTACATTCTGTATGTTTGGTTTTCAGATGCTGAATCCTTGCAACTCCAAATGAGTCCAGCGCAGAGCCACAAAGATCATTAAGGGAATGGAGCATCTCTCTTATGAGGAGAGACTGAGGGAGCTGGGGTTTTTTAACTTGGAGGAGACTGAGGGGTGACCTCATTCATGTTCATAAATATGTAAAGGGTGAGTGCCAGGAGGATGGAGCCAGACTCTTCTTGGTGATGCCCAGGACAAGGGGCAATGGGTGGAAGTTGAGGCATAGGAATTTTCATGTAAACATGAAGAGAATTTTTTTCACTCTGAGGGTCACAGAACACGCTGCCCAAGGTGGGCTGTGGAGCCTACTTCTCTGAAGATACTCAAAACCCACTTGGATGAGTTCCTGTGTGATCTCCTCTAGGTGATTCTGCTCTGCAGGGGAGTTGGACTGGATGATCTCTCAAGGTCCCTTCCAGCCCCTGACATTCTGTGATTCTGTGAAATCACCAGGAGTGATTCACAGTCAGCACCTCAGAAAGTCCCCAACACATCTTCTGATAGTTTCATTTTTTTTTTACTGATCAGTGTACTTGTTTCCTCTCATACAATAAGACACCCAACTCCTTGAACACTGTGCAAGTAAGACACAGATCACTTCTAATAGTGTTATTTTCAAAACAATTTAAGCCTGATTCTGTTTCCTTGCTGACAACATCTGTGGTTTCATATCTGTATTTTCATGTATCTCTCACTCACCTGTTGCCATGCAGGACTTAAAAATACAGGGGAATGATTTATCAGGGAAACTTGCAAAAAATGACCAGATATCATTTTCTATCATATTTAGAAAATGGTGAGTTAGAAAAACCATTTCTCTTCTTATCTCCTTCAGTTAAAGCGGCAGTAACTTTTAACAATTGGAGATAAGTACTTTCAGGGACAGAAATGTGCATAAAGAAGTATACTGGCAGAAGTGTAAGATGGTATGATGTCCTGCAAACCCTCTAAATTTTGAAGTGCTTAGCATCTCTGGACAGCAAGTACTGAGCAACTGCAAATTTGGTCACAAACATTTCATTTCACACAGAAGCATGTAGAAGCATGTCAAAAATGTTAAGTCAGGCACTAAGAAGACACGGAAATACCAGAAGTAAAGCCAACTGTGCAACATTTCATCTTTGTTTCTTCATTTTATGATCACACAAGGTTTTATTTCCACAGGAAACTGTCATTCATGGCATAGTAGAGCTGGTGTCACTGAATAAGCAACACTCAGTAGCTTGCTTCATTCTCACTATTGAAAATGGTCAGAACAAGTTTTTTCCTTATAGGTTATTTCCTGGCTGTCACCATATTATCTAACTGCCTGGAACACTAAAATTAGTGCATGTTCGCAACGCCCCTGTGAGGTTTTTCCCCCATCGCACATAGAACTGAGACTCGGAGAGACTGAGGCTGTGGACAAAGGTCTCTTCCAAAACCAGCTACACCACTTGATGAGGTTTTCCTCCCACACACGTGCTCCACACCAGCTGTCCCTCTTCCTGTGATGACTCTCCCCTTTCAGAAGTGCTAGCAGTCTGGTGTAAAAGCATTTTGTAATCCATTATGGTGAAAATAAACTGGAGCAGCTACAAACTACTCCTTACGTTCTTTTATGCTAACCCAGTTCTGCCTCACCAGCTGGGTTGCACTCACTCTACCTCAGAGCAGACCACTGAGGGTCATTTCCAAGGGAAGGTGTGGTGAGCACATGGAAGCCTGTGCCAACACAGGCAGACCCAAAAGAGGCCATCTGCATTTAGGTGCAAGTTAAAATCATTACCAGAACAGACACTTTTAAATGCAAACACAAAGATCTCTTCCATTGGAGGCACTGAGAAAACTGCAAGTGAAAACAGAGGACAGGACCTCACGTGAACCAAAACTCCAGGTTTAAGACAATCTGCATTCACATAGTCATGCTGACAGCACGGCAACGGCAAGATTAAAGGGTACAAGCAGGTGGAAAAAGATGCATTTACATGAGGTACCACTACCAGTGAGACACTTGGTGGATATTGCTACCTCACCACTGAGCTGCTTGAACAAACTACATGAATGCTTCTCATCCATTTCATTGCAAAGTTTGGCACTTTGAACAGCCTTAGCAGCACTTGAAGCTGAACTGTGTGATTTCACACCAGAGTTTTTGCACTAATGGAGAGGGACAGCACCTGTACAATTCAGTTTGCCATCTAAGTAGGGCTACAAGGCTTTATCAAGCACTTGGACTGTAGAAATCAACCAGAGGTGGAAAGGTCTTGTATCTTCATGCCAGACAGGACAAGTAGTGTCCAACTACAACTTCGGGAATCACAACTCTATTCCAGTATATAGAATAGCAATCTCCCCATGATGCTCTCTTCTGTTGCTTCAGTCTTGCTGCTTTCCTCCTCCTATTCTTTATCCCAGTTTCCTTCTGGGTCTTCATCTTAATCCCATTCCCATCACACAATGCATCCCTGACAGTCATTCCAGCTCCAAAATGCTGTACCACACTTGATGTTTGCAGCTATAACCACTCTCACATCTCCTTGCTTTTGGAAACAGTCTCATGTTCCCAACTTCTTCTGAACACATCTCCCATAAGCTTGTGTTCCCTCACCATCCCTTGCTTCTGCTCCACCCTGTCTGGGCAACCAACAGCTTTGCTGAAAACATGGGAGGACAATCTTCTTCCTCTTGCTTCCTAGGACCACAGTGCTCCTCAGGAGACAGAAGCAGCAATATCAAAGTGAGTCCTTCAGTTAAAATACAGTATGTTCAGTGCAGCACTAACCAACAACCTCCTGCTGTGTAGGTACAAAATGAGATACTTCAGAGTTTATAAAACAATTGATTATGAACAAATTTTCATGCAAATGTGAAGGCAGATTCCTAATACTGGGGCAATTCTGCAGCCAGATTTCAAATATCCACCCTCAAATGTGAAGGTGGTACACAGTTCCTCAATGAAATATCTGGCCTATTTTTAAACAACATAAAAAAATGCAGGGCTTTTTATCTTGTTCTCAAGACAACCTGAATCATTCATGCTGAAACACAAAACGGAAGAAAAATCAACATGAAACTGCCACTGAGCCTGGAAAAAACTGTCACTTTAAAAGGTTATTCTGGAAAAATAGTAAATGTTGTGCAATGCTAATTGTAGGCAGTACAACCAGCTTTGCTTACATTACTTGCTATTCATCATAGAATCAACCAGGTTGGAAGAGACCTCCAAGATCATCCAGTCCAACCTATCCTCCAGCCCTATCCAATCAACTAGACCATGGCACTAAGTGCCCCATCCAGGTTTTTCTTGAACACCTCCAGGGACATCGACTCCACCACCTCCCTGGGCAGCCCATTCCAATGCCAATCACTCTCTCTGTGAAGAACTTCCTCCTAATATCCAGCCTATACCTCCCCCGGCACAACTTGAGACTGTGTCCCCTTGTTCTGTTGCTGGTTGCCTGGGAGAAGAGACCAACCTCTACCTGGCTACAACCTCCCTTCAGGTAGTTGTAGACAGCAATGAGGTCACCCCTAAGCCTCCTCTTCTCCAGGCTAAACAACCCCAGCTCCCTCAGCCTCTCCTCACAGGGCTGTGCTCCAGGCCCCTCACCAGCTTTGTCGCCCTTCTCTGGACACGTTCCAGTACCTCAACATCTCTCTTGAATTGAGAAGCCCAAAACTGGACACAGGACTCAAGGTGTGGCCTGACCAGTGCTGAGTACAAGGGTAGAATAACCTCCCTTGTCCTACTGGCCACACTGCTCCTGATACAGGCCAGGGTGCCACTTGCTCTCTTG
This sequence comes from Ramphastos sulfuratus, assembly GCA_013399055.1. Taxonomy (NCBI): domain Eukaryota; kingdom Metazoa; phylum Chordata; class Aves; order Piciformes; family Ramphastidae; genus Ramphastos; species Ramphastos sulfuratus. Next base: position 137,326 of record WBNM01041177.1, read on the forward strand.
GCCACCTGGGCACACTGCTCCCTACAGTTACTACTGAGAAAGACCTTTAAACAAATCCATAATGCAGGTTAAAAAAACAAATAAAGAAGATTATAGGGTCCAGTGATGCATGGATGTATCTCAACAGAAGAAATACAGACTGTAATTTAATGAGGCAATAGATGGTGAACGTTGAAGACATCATTTATATAGAGATTTTTTGATTCAGATATGCAAGGGACAGGAAATCCAAGTGTCACAGTCACAGCCTATTTGCAAAAATTAGGAGGAAGTGTTGATTGGTTTCTATAGACACCAACATTGATACTGACACTAGAATCAAACAATTGTTCTGACTGGAAGCAAGGTCAAACTCTGAGCATCGTAGCTCAGCAAACAGAGAAACAGCAAGAAAATCCTGTTGATACATAACCTTCACCATCTAAGAGTCAGATGATTCAACTACAAGAAAGCAAACAAAATTACTTTGAAGCAAACATGTAGTTCTTTCTTCATAAAAATATGTAGCTCTTGAGCAGATGACTCAAATGTGAAAGTTTGTGGTCTTTGCTCTGGCAGCTGGGCGGGCTGGATTCTGATCCACTATGCAAATGATTCAAGTGTTTTTCATTTTCTAGGGTGCCAGTAGCACTCCTAAATCCTCTCTTGCAGAGGGGACCGGTGCTGCTACTGAGCCTCAGAAGAAAAGAGCAACTGGGTAGGAAACATTTTTTCCCCCAAAAGTGTCTACCACCCAGTTTTAATTTATGACAGAAAGAAGTTACAAAATCACATTCTTCTCATGTAACATTTCTGAAATAGGCAAAATGTCTAACTTCCTAACTGTATTGAAAGGGAGGAAGGCTGCCACATTCTCCCATTGAACACTGCAAATTTTTGCTTTGCAGAGCATCCCTTCAAGACTGATGCTTAGACCCTTCAGGTGTACAAAAGGTCCCACGTACAAGGGATCTTTTCCTTTGCTGGATGAGACCCTACAAGAAGGACAAACTTGACTCAGGGGCCTTGCTGCTTACTACTTACTCTCTTCCCCACAACAAGAGACAAATCACGTGTTGTCAGGAATTATTTGAAAAACAGAAGAATCTTAAAGAGCAGCAGGCTGCAGCCTCCAAATGCAGGGATAGAGCAGAGCTACAAATAAGCTGATCTCTCAGGCCCTCCAGTGGAAACCACGAAGCTGGGAACAGGTCTTTGAAGGGTCTAAAAGCACTGATGAGACTTTTTGAAAGCCTCTTAAAAGTCAGGGATCTAAGCCCCATTGTATTCTATGCAGAAAACTGTTTTGTTCAGGTGACTTCAAACAGCACAACCCCCACTTATTAGTAGCAAATATAAAAACACCTGACCTCTACTACCCATAACAGACTACTTCTATGCTGCTCTATATATGTAACCATGATGAGAGTGTAAAGAAAACCTGTATAATTCTTTTATCCCATCTAGACACAGCCCTAAGTGGCTGACTCCTGTATCACATAAGACTTCCTGTCTGAATCGAGTGAATTCTGCAAACCTTATTGCCTTGTCTTCTGCATTCACCCTTTATACAGGTCTATTATGTGGACCAAGCTGAACTTTTTCCTCCTGTAGACAGGTAAGTACATGTGGGAAGAACCAAACTGCATGCATCACAGGTTACAAGGGTTTCCTAGTAACCCTAAAGAGTTAGTCAAGATCAAAGAAGCAGCAAGGTAAATGGAAAACACCAACTGGAGAAAAACAAAAGTAAGCCAAACCAAGAGTGTTTTACCAGTCTCCCGGTGAGACCTCTGGCTGGAGAGCTCCATTCCTCCAAGTGGTGAATGTATATTGAGAAAAGAGTAATGCAGGACAAGACACAGTAGCTACAGCTTGGTGTGAGTGCCAGGTTGAGTAATGGGTTCACTCACATTCTCTCACTTCCAAGCATAACTGGTAAGAGTAAACTAAGCCCAAAGATATACTTTATTTTCTGCAAAAGGGTAACTGTTCAGGTCACAGTCATGATAGATGTGTATGGCCTTCTATTTCATGAGACATAGTGGAGTTAATTCTGATTCACATGAGTTTCTGATACCTTACATAATAACATCTAAATCTTTCAGCGTCAGGCACTTCAGTCAATAGTTGAGTCAGGTAAGCAATAACAACTCATCCTTCACATTCTTAAAAATCATCCTGATCTTTCTTTGAGTCTTCCAGGAAATGCAGTTATACAGCTCTCTCATCCTGACAATCCTTCCATCTCTAGACTACAAAGCAAGTCCCCCATAATGATCCACTTTGGCTAGCAAAGCAGTAAACAGATGTGAAAAAAAAATGTACCGACTAGTGAAGAAACTCAGGGGAAGAAAATAACCCAGAATTACCTGGATTCTGTCCAGGCCACTTTACAGCTTTATAAGGAAGAACATTAAGAAGACAAGGACATGTGTTTGGATCTGAGAGAACTATTTTCCTGAGCACACCATGAAAGAAGAAGAGACTACAAAAGGCTGTGAGGAAGATTTCCATCACTGTAACTGAAGAAGGAGAATGGAGTCACCACGTGTACTTGGAACACAGGTTGAGAATACACAGAATCACAGAATTGCCTACATTGGAAACAACCTTTAAGATTGTTAGCTTAACGCTGACAAGTCCTTGACTAAACCACATCCCTAAGCACTACGTCTACACAACTCCAAGGATGAGGACTCCATCACCTCCTTGGGAAAGCTGTTCCAAAGCTCCCTGCTCAGAGAAAACAGCTTAGGGTTTAGTCTCTACTTCGATGCTGTAAAACAGCTTTGAGAAGCTGTAGAGAGGAGAGAAATTTGGGACAAATGGCTTGATTTGTTACCCGTAATTTTGATTCAAGATGGGGGGGATTTCTGGTATTCTAGCAAGCAGAGAGAGAAAGAGAAACAGCTAATGCAAAGAGTCATCTGAAGGTCTAAGTCTCCTAACAACTGCTGTATGAACTTCGAAGGCAAGGCAGTAGCAGACAGAAAGCAGAAATTAAAAAGTAATTTGCTAAGCTGAAGCTTCATGGTCAAGCACTGTCACACAACAAAACAATTCAACTAAGTACATACAGGGGCATGCTGCAAATTAAGACAATTGGACTTCAGGAGTTGATACGCAGACTGAAGTCTGCTCCACAGCCTCGGGGCAAACTTCACTCACTGAAGCAACACTTCAGAGGCAAAAACTGCTCAGTGACATGACACTGTCTCCAAGTGCATAAATGCTCCTAGTCACAGATATGAATTAGCTGAGGTAACAGAGCTGTGACCATGCTGGAAAAAAGGGAGCCAAGAGAGCAACAGAGTAACACTGACACCAAACAATAAACACTGAAGTCACAGATAGGGTCATCAAACACCGGAATGGTCTGCCCCGGGCAGTGGTGGAGTCACTGTCCCTAGAGGTGCTTAAGCAGCACGTGGACCTGGTGCTTAGGGACATGGTTCAGTGTTGACCCTTCAGTGCTGGGTTGAAGGTTGGACTGGGTGATCTTTGAGGTCTCTTCCAGCTGGATGTTTTCCATGGTTCTGTGATTCCAGCAGAAGGGTGACCTACAGCATAGAGGAGCCGCCCAGGATTTGGAAAACCAGAGATGTCAAACCTCAGCATCACTGAGCTTTTTCTCTTGAGTGTGTCCTTCAGTCTTTCTGTACCTCATCTGTAAAACTATGTTAATACTGGACAGCAGTAGTAAGCACAGGTGTCTGAGGTGCACTCAGACAGAGGAACTTCTCCGCTTAGTGACAAAGGTGCAGAAGGAGATTAAGTAGGTTGAGCAGTATCAGGGAGTGTGAGAGAGAACGACTGCTGGAATTGCACCCTACATTCCCTAAGACCAGCCACATTGGCAGACAGGACACGAGACTGAGGATTCTTTATCTTCTCTCCATCTGACTGAACACAGCGACTCAAGAGACAGAGGCCAGCGGTAACAAGTTCCCACCCAGTGCGGTGGGCATATCTCCTCTGTGACCACTTCATCTTCCCAGGTACCCTTGCATAACAGGTACAAGACTCTGCAAGTGGAAACAAGACGATAGTGAGGACAAACAAAATGATAGTGAGGACAATGGTACTTAATGCCTTCTTTGCCTAGCGTCTTTAAGAGCAAAACCAGTGGTTTTCTGGGTACTCAGCCCCCTGAACTGGAAGACCAGGATGAAAAGCAGAATGAAGCCCTGCCATAAGCCATGGGGAAATGATTAGCAGCCTGTTATACCACTTAAGGCACACACAAGTCTATGGGGCTGGATCCTAAAGGTCTTTTCCAGCCTAAACAATTCTGTGATTCTAAAACTGGGGTAAGAACAGTTGCCTAGCTCATACAAATCTCTGGGAAAGAAACCATGGAGGAGAGTAGAGTATTCAAAGTTCGGCTCACAGAGTATTCAATGTTCGGCTCACAGCTCAATGAAGAGTTGAATGATTCTCTATGCAACTGAAGCCTTTGCCTGCCAAAGAAACATCATTTTTAAGTGGCTGCACCCCACTACAGAAGCTTGCTTTAAAATGAAGACACATGCTCAATCCCTGGGGCAGCGAGTGTGTGAGAGATTCTGTTTCCTTTGGCATTACAGGATTAAAGTAATTTCCTTCTTTTCATTATTTTCCCACAATTTCAATTATCCACATCTAGATTTATTGCACACTTAGAAAGGAAGTACTGCTGAAGGAACCATCAAAGTTCTTATTTCATCCCTGTGAAACCTGAAATTCTCACTAAAGCACAGCATGAAGGATTTCTAAGCATGAGGCCTTTGGCACATAGAAAACTGGACAGACTTTAATATCTTAACTGCTTTGACAGATTTTAAGATCTTATGTGTTAGAAGTCCTCTATATATTAGGTAACACACATCAGCAAATACTGTAGGAAAACAGAAAATCTAAAAAAAAACCCTACCTGAAACAGAGAAACGTATTTAAACAATGCAAAGCACATGTTCACAGAACTCAGAAAAAATAAATTACTGCCCATGATATTCATTGGTTTCAAATACAAGCTACCAGAGAACTTCTGCCTCCAGTAAAACTGGAAAACACAGAATCTGACTGAGCTTTGTCTCTAAGATTTCCTAAGATCAACTAACAGTGACACTTGATTATTTGATTGCTCTATCTGTAGTCATCTTTATTGGGTCACAAATTCATGTAAATTATTAACTTCTTCCACTACTTTCAGCAAGGACCTCCTTGAAGAGAAGTCTTTGGCAAGTTCCTTAGTTTAATACTTGTTTTTCAAATATGCCAGTTTACTAAGGAGACAGGGACAAAAAAACAACAACAACAAAAAAAAAACAAAACCAAAAAAAACCCCAAAACAACAAAATTCTGACACAAACCAGCAAATCTTAGGCCAGAAATTCATTGGTACTTAAGAAGAAAATACCAATGGTAGAACCAAAACCAGCTCCTCAACTGTTCATCTTTCCAAACTTGCTTTTCCTTCTCAGAATCCATGCTTAATGTTTCTTATGCTTGCACCAGGTCTCACAGAGCCTCTCTTCCATTGAGATAAAAATACATCTTTTTCTAAACCATGTTATTAACAATCACAGCAAGTGGTTTTATTTTTTTTCCCCCATGACCTTTCTCAAGTTCTGCCTGCTGTTTTATCTAAAAGTAAAAGCTGGCTGATGCTTATCAGTTCTTTTTTTTACTAAGTATTCAAATGAAAAGTGATGCTACCTCTTATTTTATTAATGTATATTTGAGCTATCTCTAGTTGGGGAGGGAGAGGCAGTAATGCAGGTTTTCCCTTTGGCAAAACTCTGCCAAATATATTTTCCTCCTACCTACCCAAATTTCTCGTATCACGTCCACCTCTACCTCACTTTTCTTTTTTTTTTCCCCTAAATATGTGACTTACCAGAAACAAATATTTTCCTTAAGCTCACAAAGTCATTTTTTGTGCTACCCCCGCATAAATTTGAAATGACAACCAAAGCAACAAAGCAGCAAGACTATCAGAAGTCATCTGTCAGAACATGAGTATGTAACTGTTTGTACAAGTCAGTAAATGCTGTGTCTTCTGTGGCATGCTGGCATTTTACTGCAATTATTCCTCCCCAATAATTAAAAGATGACAGTTTAGTTTTAAAATAAGGGTGTTCTAAAATCAGGGACCCATCTATGCTGGTTGACCACCTGATCTGTTTCAAGGTCACTGTCTTCAATAACTGAGTAGGAATTACATCATCTGTCCTACTATAGGATGACAATTACATCATTGATCAATACCTGAGATTTGAGTGCTATCAACAAATCTGTGTTGGGGATGAGTTACAACTGGGCAGGCACCACAAAATTAATCTCCTGTTTGGTTCAACCCACATACCCATTAAGACTACACCATAAAAATATCAGGTCTATTACTATTAGTTCTATTGCAATGCAAATGGAGAGCTAAGCAAAGATGGGCTGGAGAAGGTGCCACAGCAGCAGGCCTTTTGCAAAGACAGCAAAGATTGGTCTTTGCTTTGAACAGCTTACATCAACCTAAAATGACAAAATTAACGGAGGGTGGAGGAAAAGAGGTGTAAGCAGATGGCAGTAGACCACATGTTATTTCTGTAAGCTTTTGGTGGCGATGCAGTCTGAGGCAGTCACATGTTCACCTTCAACAGCAATATTTTAAGCCATTTTAGTTTCCTCTGCACTGAAGCAGACCTGGAGCAAGCAAGCAGCAAGCTATTGTGTCTCAGTGGAAGATGCATGAGTGGACAGCCTTTCGGTCTTCTGCTCCACTGCAGCTGATTTAGTAGTGGAACATGAGGTTCTGCATTCAGTGAACAAGAGATCAGCTGAATGGAAAGAGGATGAGTGAACGTTCAAGCAAAAGAAGATAAAGATGAGGCAGTTAAGAGTGAAGATAAGGCACAGGGAAGAGGGGAGGCTGGACCAAAGAGCTTTGGGTAGAGAAGATTTATATGCAGTTTTGGCCCAGAGTCTGTTTTCTGACTGCTTTTGCCATTGTGCCTCTTCCGGCTTGTCTTCAGGAAGGGGCAAGTCCCTCACGCCCCATTCCCCTAAGGGAACATGTTAAAAGAGATGGAGCTTACTCTGCCCACCTCTGCTCATCCAGGGCTCAAGCAGCCCTCAGGATTATGATAACCTGAGCAGAGCCCCACTAAAATGTTTCAGCAAGAACACCTACAGTAGGATTCAATAGATGGTAATCACTCAGCCATGGGGGGATATATAATATATGGTAGTACCTAGGGGCACTGACCTGCTTGGCTTCTGTACAGGCATACAATAAATGACAGCTCATCTCAAATACAAAGAGCAATACATGGAACAGAAGTCCCAGGGAGAGATAATACTAAGTCGACATTTTCACTCCTGGATACACTAAATTAGGTACCAATCCATACTTCGGGACCTACATAGCTGGCCTTCTTTACAGTACTGCTGTGTGCACCCAGAGGCCCGTTATAGTGAAGTGAAGGGTTGCAGGCAACTTGCCTGCACTTGAAATCAGGCCAGGACTAACCAGATTTGATAGCTCTGACCTTAACAGATTTGGTTGTGAAACACAGACAAGACTCTATAGGCACCAGCACGGAAATTACATGAGGTTTCTAAAGCGTAAATTCAGTGCTGAATCTTACACAGACGTACACTGCAGCTGCATGTCCTGAAGCACCTCTAAGGGCAAGAATCGATCTGGTCATTTAAAATACCAGATTTTAAAACCCTTAATCATGCAAGATGTCACTCCATTACCTGAAGGACAGGCAACTTTTTCTCCTACTACCAGATACACACAGCAGATATTTACCGCCTTTCATTCCAATCTTCTCCCTGTAAACACGCAGACACAGAGTGGTTGTCTTTGGTACAAGAAGTCAGTAAAAGCATGGCATCAGAGAAAAGACCGCAGTGAACTCACCCCAGAGAAAAGGTTTTTATTCCAGGTTAAGGCAAGGTAGTTAATAACAACTGTGTTTTTCTGGTAGGGCCCACTCGTGTATACCTCTCACCTTGAGGGAAGAAAACTCAAGCTGCCTTTGGAGAAAATAGGAAGGCAAAGTTCGCCTCTGTGGGGCTCATTACAGGGTAAGAGCATTAGTTCTTTTTTCTTGTAATAAATCCTTGGTGTACTTGCAGTTAACAAAAAATTACTTTCAAAGTTTTGTTTCAAGTACTCAAAAGTTCAAAGTGTTCAATGCCTTAGATCACACTTGCAGCAGATTTAATAAGGCAAGTGATGTTGGCCTCCATAAGGTACTTCTTACCCTTGCAGACTACAGAATTACACACAGAGAGGCTAACTCTGCCTTTCCCTGTGCCAGGTTTATGACGAGCTAACTCTGCTGATTGATGAAATTAAGATGCAACGAAACTGCAATAATCTAATACTGAATCAGGACATAAAAAACTAAACTCTGCTTTGTCAAAAATGTAGTTGACTCAAGAGATTTCTTTCCTCATTCCCTGTGCAGGAAATCTCTTCTATTTTTTCACATGAGGAATTCCTAAAAGCAAGGCCTGTAGGATTCTTGGCTCTGGGGATTGTTTTTTTTTTTGGACTTCCCTGGGGAAGCTCATCACAAAGTTAAGTGCAAATTCATCACAGGTAACAGGAAATTAAAATACAATAGGAAAATAACCCATCCACACAGCCTAACATGTAGCTTATCAAGAAGATCAATATGAAGTTAAATAAAAAGTTAAATGCTGCTTTAGTTTCGTGACTGCTAGCTCTTTATCTGTCTCAGAACCCGACTGTGCTCTGTGGAGGAGGAAACATGTCAGTGCAGCAAATTTCACCTGCAATGAAAAGTAATTTATTGTGCCTAACTGTGAAAAGCAAATTGATATCATCATCTAGGAGTTTGTATCTCACAAGGGTTGTTTCTGTAATTTGCCTCTCTTTTAGAAAGGACTAAGATTAGAATAACAATGCAAAAACTTCCAACTAACATTAAGCTGGATGAAGAAGTTGCTAGATGAGAAAGGTTGGAAGGAGATGTACATATGGCATAAAGAAGTACAATATGGTTATGAAAAATAAAGCTATTTCTGAATTGCTAGGGAGATATGTTAGTCTTAGACATCACAAAAATACCAAGAAAAATAACCTTTTGCTCTCAGAATATGTTTCTAGTAAGTCAGTTTGCTCACTTAAGAAAAAAAGAAGGAAAGAGTGAAAGAAATGGACAGTAATTCTGCTGTGTTATCTGTAAAACAATCTGCACAAGCGAGATAGATGAAAAGGAATAAAGTGGAAATCTAAACAAACAAATCAAAAATTAAACCTTTCCCCTGAAGCACCTCACTGTTGGGTTCTTTTAAAACACACTTTAAAACATCATCACTTTTCCTAGCAGCAAGGATGAGAGCAGTTGTATTTTGCCACTAGCTAAGGTTAAGAAAACTCAAAAGGATGTGGTGGGACAAGGGTTAGGGACAGGAATTGAGTACATCTCTGAATGTTCTCATTACTTTACAACTCCCTTGGCTGCAAAAGACAGACTGAAGACGAGACCTTTCTGACAATTGGTTTATGTATGCTGTGGCAGATCGCTTCACTCCACAGCCATGCTGTTTCCAGAGGGGTAAGATATAAAAGTCTGACGTCTTTACTAGCCCATCAACATGAATAAATTCCAGTCTTTTACACTGCTGAAGTATTACATACAATAAGGAGCCGCCTGCTCCTCAAATCCACTGCCAGCACTTTCTGATACACCTGCTCTCAAACCTCTCTCACTCTTTCCTATCTGACATTTTCAGCTATCTCTATTACTACTGATGCTCTAGCTCCCACTGTCTGTATCTTCCCAGTCCAACCTTCAGCCTGTAGCTCCTTCCTATGTTACTTGGCTTTTCCATTTCTCTTGTAGACATCAGTTACCACTCTGTTGCTCTTCCCTGCTGATAAGTTATTTTTAATAACAAGCTCTGGCTTTTTTACTAACACCAAAAACTCAGAAAAACCCTAACGTATATGTGCAGCCAATGACAGATTAAAGCATTGCCTTTCCCTTTACTCCTTTTAGAAGGCAAGACATGAATAATATCAGCAAAGGCACAGATCAAATTTATAAAAGCTAACTAGAATCAATTTTCAGGACAAATGGCTTCTCTTCCACCTAAGTGTTGATCTCACAGCACCTATTACATGATTTCAGAAAGGAGGAATCTTCATCAGCATAAAACTAGGAGATGTTCAGGTTGCACTTCTCAGAATGAAGTATGGAAAATGATACCCAGATGACCCTGCAAGAAGCCTTCCCATGTGTAAACTCCACAACATAAGAAAAAGAGGAAGATAGACACAGAGTGATTAAGTGTAATGCCTCTGCAAATAAGACAACAAATTGGCAGCAACAACACAGCTACAGAGAACTTGGGACTTCCTGGACCTTGGTCTTCCTTTTACCACTGACGTATTTGAAGAAGCCCTTCTTGTTCACTTTTACTTCAACAGGTTTAACTGTACAAAGACCTTGGCCTTCCTTGTTGAATCTCTACATACCCTATAATCCTCCCAAGTGAGCAGCCCCTTTTTCCACACACTGTGAAATTCTTTCTTCCACATGACTTTTTTCAGCAGCTCCTTGCTCATCCATGCAGGTCTCTTGCCTCCTCTATTTGATTTTTTTATTCAAAGGAATGCTCCTATCCTGAGCTTGGAGGAAGTGACGTTTGAATATTAACCATCTCTCTTGGGCCCCCCTACCATCTAAAGTCTTAGTCCATGAGATTCCTCCAAGTAAGTCCTTGAAGAGGACAAATTTAGCCCTCTGGAAGTCCAGTGCTGCAATGCTACTTATTGCCCTGCTTCCTCTTCATATAATACTAAACTCTACCATGTTGTGATCACCGCTGCCAAGGCTACCCCAAACCTTCACGCCCTCAACCAGACTTTCTTTGTTCATTAATAAAAAGGCGTCAGCAGCACACCTCTCCTCCACCTGCATCGGAAATTTCTCCTCAGTGCACGCCAAGAGCTTTCTGGACTGTAAAGTCTCTCCAACAAATATCAGGGTGATTGAAGTCACCTGTGAGCACCAGGGCATATGATCTCGAGGCTGCTTCAAACTGCCTGGTTTGGTTGTCTGTAGTAGACATCCATAACTTTCATCCATATTTGCATGCCCCTTTTTTTTTTTACTCATAAGTTTTCAATACATTCTTCCTCCCCTTTTCAGAAGGGTGCCTCCCACAAGACACTAGCGAGTCTGGTGCTGTACAGGCCATCCCATTGCCAAGTGAGTGGTGTAACACCTTCACTGCTGGCCAATACAGCAAGCAGGTTGCATTATTTCAGTGATAGCAACTTAAGAGCATGAAAATTACTGTTTTTCATCCTTTATTCTACTCCACCTTCAAAATGAGCACCTTCCACTCGCTGGTACAAGCAAAAGCAGCTTTTCAAGGGAAGGGCCCTGGAGAAAGCAGAACTGCACACTGGCAGCTGTGAGTAAGAAAGAATTTGCCTTGCAAAATGGCCAGGCTCCCAGAGTCCCAAGCGTGATGGGGGGACACAGGTTCAGCATGTGCTCAGCAGCACAGTAAGGTGTAGTGTGCAGGCTTTTCTAATAAATACCAATTAAAAAATCAAATATGGCCAAATAACACTGTGAAAGCCTTTGGTGCAATGGCAAGGGGGCTGGAAAAGGCCTTTTTAAAAGGAGACAGCAAGGGAAAGGGTACTCAGCAGGGAAATGAAGGTGAACAAAGCAGAACTGTCTTTCAAAAAAGACTTTGGTGCTGACTGCTGCTGGGGAAGAAGAGCTGTACCCTCATCATACACTCAAGATGTCCAGTTTGAGGATTCAGTCTGCTCGTGTTGACAGCTCTCTTGCTGCCAACAGCAGACTGCAGAAGAGCTATTGCTTGTGCTTTCTAGTAGCAAAGGCAGGACCAGGCACATATGCAAATTGGTATTGATGCTACATACTCTCAGTTTTACTCTCAAACAGCAGACACTGGTGGTAGTCAGTAAAGGCTCGTTAAGTATATTCAAATGAAGGCAGAGTGCATTTCTACATGCAATTAATCATGATTTATTTGAAGGCACTCTGTTAGCACTCCCTTTTTCTGCTCCCTGAAACTCCAATTAATGAGGGCCAAGCCTCAATCTGAAACTGTTTATCTGATGTGTTGAACAAAAACGATGGGGAAAAAAGGGTTATTATCTAAACCAACAAAGTGCTCTGGCAGAAAAGTCCCTCTTTGCATCTTTGAGAGGAGCAAATACCTTAAAAAGAGAGGTTGGCTAAACTAGATTAAATAACTATCGCAACTTAAGAATTTGGAAGCAAAGCAGTTGTTATTTAATAAGAAGCTAAGTGGTGTTTCTGTCTTCACTGCTGACAGTCTTCTATGTTCAACTGTTCTGTTTAATGTTTGAATGCATTATGGTCTCAGAAAACAAACAAGTTAACAACATCTCTGAAGCAAAGGAGTGAGGAAAAAAGCATGTCTTGTTTGTGATATATTTGTCTGATTTAGGCAGAGATAGTTTTGGTCACAGATTTCACCCATCAGAGCTCATCTGCTGATGCACTTCATCTGTCTCCCTTGAAAAACTTTATCCCACTACTAAGGTTAGATCCTCTGCACCAAATCCTGGTGAACAGACTATACTCATGGACTGTCCTTTGTACTAAAACATCAACACAGAATGAAAGCAACTAATTATACTGGTCCATCGAGTCACAGGTATCCTCTAAAACTGAGCAGGCAATTGCTTTTATTGGTGTAAGCTTCCATGGTAAGACTTCCTATAGCGTTTTAAAACACTTTCCAAATACCTTTTCCCTATGTCAGTCAAAGAATCTATCTGGCTATACATAAGCTGTGCTGGAGAAACACGTTCTTTTCATAATATACTAAGTGCTTTGATACGATGTCGGTTGCCACTTCAGACCCTACACCAGGTTTGTTAAAATCTGTCCAAATACCCCACACAAGAGATGAAGAAGCTGTGCTACAAATAGAGCAACTGCAGAGGCTATGGCCCTGCCCACATTCCTGCTCATGTATTTTTACACAAAGCCTAGCACTGTGTGATGTGGGTGCCAGCTATAGCTTGTACCATACTGCCAACAAACCAGGATGCAAAAACAGGTAATGAGGAACACTCTAGGGCAATTTCTATGTACCATAAGGAGTAGACTTCGTTGGGATTTTGAAGAGTCACCACTGTAACACGTTTCACAGACACCAAAAGTTTCACTACAATTACCAGTCAGAAAATATCTCAAGCTCATCATCTCCCAGCCAGAGGAATTTTTTTCAGTAAGGTTCTGCTTCAGCTCCTGCCCCCACTACAGACAGTATCATATCATAACACAACAATGTCATGACAGGTTTGTAAAGCAAATTTGACCTGACTATACACAAGGCCGTTTTACAGTCCCAGACAAGCACTCTTCCAGCTCTGATAGAACGCACCATCCCACCACACTACCTCAGCACAGTGAATCCAGTAGCACAGAAAAGCTTTTTGGGCTCGTAAGCAGTTGGGAAAGGCTTTATTAAGTAATTTTGCAGCACCAATTTCAACTTACTTCTTTCCTCCCTCCAGGCTTTCTAAACCAGAGAAACACTGCCTGGCTGTTCTCCTCATGCCAGAACAAACCGTGGTCTTTGTCACTCAGACTTACCACAGCAAACTTTTAGATACTGACAGGAGAAGAGAGAAAACAAAACAAGAAATGCTACACAATCTTGTGAAAGAAAAACACCAGAATTGTTGGTAACTTAAAGCCTTGACTTTCTGCTTCATTAAACAATAGCCAGACTTCATCTCAGGACACAAATTTACAGCCTGAGCTGCACATCCCTACTGAACTGGCTGCAGACTTGCTCAATCATTCACTTTTGCTGGGGTTTGAATGAATCAACACGTTTGCTATCCTGCAAACATTTTAACCTTTTATTTCCCTTTTATTTCCAACTATATGACAGGGTACAGTAGTAAGTAGTAACATAGAGAGACCCAGAAGTCTTTATTCATGGTGCTCCAAGCGTATGCAGAGCAAGCATCTCAACAGCAACGTGATCTATCCCTCCCAGCTCCTACGGGCTTGAAGGTGCCACCCTTGCAGCAGCCAGTGCCCCACTCTGCTCGCTGTGCAGACACTGGGCTCCTCTGTGTGTGACCCGCAGGGCTGCAGTGCCAATTGGCACCTGACAAAACAGAGAAACACACAAATCAAAAAGAGGATTTGAGGGGAACATACAATGCTCACAAGGCAGTTGGTCTGAGGTTGGCTCTGAGCAAACTAAGGATCAGAGTGTGGGGTCATGCTAGGCAAATCCATTTCAGCAGCAAGAAGCACATCAGATGCAAAACTTTCAGTTACAAAGAGTGCAGCAGGTCCCCAGAAAGGCAGATGCCTAGGCAAACAGCTAATTTTTATGTGCTTGTTCACTGATTAATCCTAAAGCACCACACTGCAATGCTACTTCTTGGTCTCTCAAGCTGCAATACAAAATGGAGGGTGGTGAAGGGAATGGAACATACGGCACTTCCATGACAGATTTTACTACTCTGGGTTAGAAGCCAGAGAAACAAGCTGGCAATTCATCTCTCCCCAGCCTGCACCCAGAGTGGTCACCAAGGAAACTTGCCCTCACTTTTCTGCTATGCCACTGAGATCACACATGTGGCACAGGCTGACACCTTTCTCACTACAGTCCAGAAAACATCAGCTTTCAGGCCAAGCCAAAATAATGACCCCTCCACTGAGTCATACAACATATCCCCATTTATTATCTAAGATGCATTAACAGCATTACATCTGGAGTTAACTCACCCTCTAGACCAGATTTTAACAAAATTTAAGCTGCTGGCTTTCTCATCAAAGGTTTGAAAGATTTGGTGATTTGCTTTTTTCTTTTTGTTTTTTAATAACCACACAAGAAATGTCACTTTACAGAGTTTATGGTAGGCCAAATGAAAAGTATGAGCTTGGTTTGTAAGATTCCTGACAAGCCTGGCTTCTTTAAAAAAAATAAATTTAAAGAAAAAATAAGACAACACAGAGTAAAAACATTCCTATCAGAAATAAGAGATATCCTTCCTCTCTCTGGAGATCAGGCTAACCACGCTTTAACACATACTGAAATTTTTTGGGGGGGGGGGGGGGTTTTGTTTGTTTCTTGGTTGATTTTTGGTTGGTTGGTTGGGTTTGGTTTTGTTTTAAATTGGAAAAATGTCAGACAAAACTCCTTGGTGTTTCCCCCCCTCCCCCCTCAATTTCCAGTGATTTCTTTTTCCTTTTTTTCCCCCTCCACTCTGATTTCTGCTGATTATTCAAGACTGTGGCTGATAAATACTATCAATTTCAGTTAGCAGCTTAGTCCTAATCAGGTCATATCACAGTTCACTGCCTGGGGTCCTGCTCAGCAAGCAATCCTGGCCCAGCAGAGCCATTCTCTGTCCCTTGGTTGCCATAGATACTCCTCAGTGACCTCCTGACACATTTACTTGGCTGGCAAACAGAAACTGTCATCACATCAAGTGCTGGTCCCTCTTCTTCTCTTTGTTATTAATACCACTCTTTTTCCTAGTGGCACTGAGGAGATTGCTGCATTCATATTCGTTCCCTGAAACCGCCATATAAGCTTCACAGCAACATAGGAACTGCTTCAAGCGTGCCTCCTGTAACTCTGATTGAGCAACTAAAACCGCTCATCCTAACCTCTAAATACACCCTGAGCCCTCTCATAAGACACTCTGGCAGTGGAAGGCTCCAGACTAAAAATGGATTTCTAAGATTGAGTCCCAGTCTCAAAGAGTTTCATTTGTTTGGGGATTTATTTATGAAGTGCATCAAATTTCTGTTTCAAATTATTCCTCCCAGCAGGCAAGCTTTCTTTTTACACTGCCTTTCTTTCCTTCTAAGGCATTTTAGAATCTTTGAGGCATAGGAGGCTCTATGTGAACCTGAGGAGTATTTTTTTCACTGTGAGGGTGACAGAGCACTGGAACCAGCTGCCCAGGGAGGTTGTGGAGTCTTCCTCTCTGGAAATATTCAAGAAGAGGATGCATTCCAGTGTGATCTGCTCTAGGTGATCCTACTCTGGCAGGGGGGCTGGACTAGATGATCTTTTGAGGTCCCTTCCAGCCCCTAACATTCTATGATTCTATAATTTTTACTATAATCTGGAGAATAAAAGAGGTCCCTAATACCTTTACTTGGTTTGTAGAGCTGGAGAACTTCTGGATACTAAAATGAAAACAAAAGAAAGCAAAAAAAAAAAAAAATAATAACAAAACCAGCATAAACAACAAAAAATGCTTGTACTAAGAAATCAAGGGTTTACTTTTACTAAGAATATTCAAATTGCAACAGAAGAAAAGTAGACTATCAGCATCTCCCACAAAATAAGTGGTTCAATTTTCTATCATAGAAAAATAACTATATTTAGAAAGGCATAATACCTTACTTTTTCTTCTGTTAAATTCAGCAGAATTAAGAGAACCAGACAGGCAAGTACCTATGAAGTGATCAGATCTATTACACTGATGCAGAAACATTAGAGAGGAAGAAATCCCACACGTATTGAGAACAGTCTGTGTGGACCACATTGTAACAAATGAGATCATTACATGCAAGCCTCGAAGCAAACGGCCTTTTGACTTTCAACAATTCATGTGCACTGTGGAATGTCAAGTTATTATCATTTTTTCCTATTTTAAAAAAAAAAATCCTGAAGCACTACTCCTTCCGATTTGGTGCAAAGATTATACAATGAGAACCCTCTACTCGCAATAAATAATCTTTTGACAACCTCGGCGATCACAGGATTTGAAAACCCTGGCATTACAAAACATTGTTTTACTATTTAAGTGCAAGTGAAAAATGCAAAGCACAGCTCTGAATTCCAGCCTGAAAAAAGCAACACGCCCACCAGAACATCACTGATGCATACAGCAACAAACCACCACAGCAAAGCTGAAACCTTATCATGGCTTTAACATTCTCAAGCAAAAACAGCTTCCCAGGAAAGCTGTGATAGTGGCTCCAAAGAATCCTCCCATAATGGAACAAGTTTCACTTGTGCAAGTCGGTGGTGCTGAAGAGCATGGTTATGACCATTTTTCAGTATTAAATACGTTCCAGGTCTTCAAGTTGCAGAACAGAGAACAATGCAGTGCCACGAGCCCGAGTATGGGACTTGGGAGACAGATTCAGCTCCCTGTCATGCCTCTAAAGAACGGACCCTTTGGCCCAAGCGTGAGCCTTCCTCCAGGCTAGATTCAGAGCCATAGTATCTCCAAGCAGTTTGGGGAAGTTCCAGATGCTCAGATATAGAATCAGAGGATGTTAGGGGTTGGAAGGGACTTCTGGAGATCAAGTCCAAACCCCTGTCAAAGCAGGACCACAGAATCTAGTGCAGGTCACACAGGAACACATCCAGATGGATCCTTCAAGTCTCCTGAGTCAGGAGATTTCACAACCTCTCTGGGGAGCCTGTTTCAGTGCTCCATGACCCTTACAGTAAAGAAGTTCTTCCTCATGTTGAGGTGAAACTTCCTGTGCTGTAGTTTACATCCACTGCCCCTTGTCCTATCACAGGGCACAACTGCGAAGAGTCTATTCCCTCCCTCTTGACACCCAGCCCTCAGATATTTATAAACATTGATTAAATCCCCTCTAAGTCTTCTCTATCTATTGACACACTACACACAGACTCCCTAGATTGTCCATGGAAAGCAAATTCTGCATTACTGTATTCTGCTCATCACCAAACAGGTAACTAAAACTGCAGGGGATGGAAGGAGGAAGAGTGTAATAGTATCACAGAATGATTGCATAGTTTTGCTTGGAAAAAATCTTTAAGATCAAGTCCAACTGTCAATCCAGCATGACCATGGCCATTAAACCACACCCCAAAGTGCCACGTCCACATGGTTTTTTGAACACCTCCGGGGATGGTGACTCCACCTCTCTGGGTAACCTGTTTCAATTCTTGGTCACTCTCAGCAACACACACACTGAAATCCTGACAACATCTCCTCTGGGGAGTGGCGGGGGCGGGGGGGGATCAATTAAAAAAAAAAAAATCTCACCTGTTTAGATACAGCCCAAAAGCTGTAACAGCTCTTTCCTACCTTTACGGCTATAGTTATGGTAATATTTCCAGTACCACCATGCATCCAAAATACAATCAATCATTATAAACAAGTTGTCTTAAAACAGTTTTGGAGTTGAAATCTGATGGTCTATTTTCTTAGGCTGCAAACAAATGTGATCAGCACTGACATGAAAAGCATTCAAACTGTGCAAACACAACTTGATTCTATAAACACTAACAGGAGAGCACCTACCAGCATAGCCATAACATGGTCTAGCTGATTACAAACTATTTCAAGGTCTGTCTCTATATATTGTGTTAAAAATAATTTAATGAACTGGAAAACATGATGCCAACAGAAGAACCACAGGGAACATAGGCACTGCATTTTAAAGATGTTCATGGCATGGAAGATCACAAGCAGATTTTCTAATAGTACTTTCTTTTCCTCCCCCTCTGCAAATTTCAGTATGAGAATGTCCTACAGTGATGCATCCCTCAAAGGATTTCCCTCCTGCTTGCCCACAAACTGTGCAGCCCCCACAAAACTGAACGGATTGCACATGTCAGCCCAACTAATTAATTCAAGCTTACAAATAGCAACCCAATCACTGAAGGATATGTACCTACACAGTGTTTACCCACACACATTTCACTTGAGTATTTCACTTTAGACAGCCTAATATACTAATCAGTGTGAAAAGGGTGAGAAGGCTAAGTTAATTAGATTATTTATACCTGTTTCAAGATCTTTGTACTTGCCTTGAAATTGTACAGTGGCCTTTATGTGTATGAAGATCACAACCTGGAATTTTGTATGTTTTATCTCACTGGTGGGAAAAGCCTTGACTTTAGTGGTTACAGTCCCCAAGAAGGAACATATCTGTATGTTCCCAACATAGGCAGTCCCAAAGGCCACAAGGTTCATTCTAAAAGATATTGAACTTGCAGTGAAACCTTTAAGCCCTGAGTAACTCTCCTAGAAATACTACTCAATCAGGCCTTAAACATGGAAACAATCTGAGGATTAATCCAAATGTGAGTTTTCTGCCCCACAGCCTCCCTCTTTCTGTTACTTCTTCCTTTTTCCTTCTCAGCTCACTGAATTGAGGTTTATAGCAAGAAAATACAGTCATGAAACTCAATTGTGATTAACTGGTAGTAACATTACAATTATAGTCAGAAAAAAAAAGAAACTGCCTAAAACTCAATATATATTTATCTACATGTATGTGATCAGAAGCAACTTCTTTGACATTAGATATGCCATGCACTTTGCACAAATGGGTGCAGCTTCAGCCATGAACTTATCTCCATTTAACCCTTTCAAACACAAGCAAACTGTTATACTAACATATAAAACAAATCCAAAGCACAGAAACCAACCTCCTCGTGGTTTCCTTAACTAAACTACAGCATCATGCCCTATGCAAGGGAAACCTCAGTGTTTGCATAACTGTGAATCAGTTTTTCAGCCTCTGCAGCTAATTAAAGTATTTTCCCCATCCATGTCTATCAAGCTGTCGCACCACCAGGTGTGCTAATGGAAGCTCAGGGACAGTACATCAAGTGTCTTGTCTACAAGCCCATGTGCACCCCCATGCAACCCACATGCAAGTTGGGCCTTTGGTACAGATTTGGAGAATCCTCTGGATTCCTGTCTCTGTGATGCAGTGGAGTGCTCTAACACATGCACTCTCTACACTTGACACCAAAGCTGGCTGGAAAATAGTTGCCAGTGCTACTACCCTTAGCTCCACATTTCCACGGTCAGCAACCTCTTATAGCTGAAGCCACGTGCTGCTTCTCAGCAACAAGAAACATGTCACCCAAAATATCAAACTGTAAGGGGAGGGATCAACATCAGTTGAGGAAGCCGGGGGGGGGAGGGGGTGTGTGTGTGTGTGTGTGTGTGGTGGTGAAAGGTTCAGGTCTTGGGGTTTTTTTTTTGAGCCAGTTTTGACACATTGGGAGCAATACTCCCAATGTTATTGAGTTCAGCACAAACCAGCACATCAGCTTTGGTGATTTCCCTCTAGAAGGAGAATCTCTTAATATCCAATACCTTAAATCTACTTTCAGTAATGCACTAGAAACTGATACTTAACCAGAAGGCCTAAGTAACAGGTCTGCAATTCAATCACAGGCACAACAAAAGGAGTCACAGCTCAGAGTGCCCATAGCATGTACTATCAGCACCTTTCAGGCTTGAGGATGAGAACTGAGGTGTTACTCCCACCCTTTCCTCTGGCAAATGTTCCATTTGTCAGCAGCAAGAGACCCTGCTATGAAATGAAACTGAAGATTTGTTTTCATCGAATCACTGGGCAATAATAAAAAGAGATCCACCTAAAAAGACCTCACTAAAATAAGCACAAATTAGGGTAAGACAATTTCAGAGGAGTTACAGAAAGAGGAGATTTGTCCTTCAGCTATAGTCAATGAAGACCAAAGACAAACTGGCAGTTTGGCACGGGAAGGCCTCAACCATCGAGGAAGAAGTCTTCGGTCACTGTCACGCAGTTCAGCGACTGGTAAATTAGCCTAAGCAAGGTGTCTGGTTTAAACTTTCTTGTATAGCAAATAAACAGTCAGGTAGAGCAGATGGATAGTGAAATGGCTACTAAAAGCTTCATGGATAACCCTCTGGCAGTACCACTCCCATAAAACATAGAAACTGAAGACATTTCATAAGCAGTAGCCCTGGAGCTCAGATACTGTAACGCGGTTAATAGCCAACGAATAGGTTTATAAAGCGGCCCAGCTGATTGTCCATTTATTTCACAAAAGAAAGCCAGCCACGTCTGACAACACACTTCACGAACCATTAATACAGTGGAATTTGTTTATTGCTTCTAACTCTCCGTATACACACAGAGAAGGAATTAATAAATATCACCAGTTGGAGCAGTACCAGCTTGCTAAACAGCAATCCATTGAATTCCAAAATGCTCCTCCTGCTAAAGTTTAGTGAAAACTTTCTCCTCCAATCACTTCTACAAATCGTCACCGCAACAGCACAAAGTTAAACTGACACAAGTTGCAGCCTGTGACACCACAGGTTTTTGTGCATAGTATTTTGAATTGAAAAGAAACCATTTTGAAGCATGTTTCACTGAATATCTCACATGAAAAAGGTTGCAATCTCAGACCTGTAATGCTTCACTCCCACTGTGTTCTAAATGCTGAGTAGACACCCTCCACTCCACACACTCACATGTACATGCTCACGCGCACTGTCACACCACGTACTTCACTTCTAATAGTAAACTCGATCAAAAGGAATTTTATTTTTACACTTTCACACCACCTACTCTTAATTAATGTCAATCAGTGTCTTCTGCATAGCACACACTGCAAATATACATGGCCTTATCCCTGACGGGGGTTGGCAAAAATTTCCACTGCTGCTAAAAACTGAGTGTGATAGATTCACACAGGAAGAACTCAGAGACACACAACTCTCCTGAGGGGTGATTAAAATGCTCCGACTTTTGGGGAGATGTTTATTGTGGTTGCTTCTCCCCCCACAGATAGGACAAGGACATCATTCTGTGGTTCAGAAGAACCATTGCAGACCTCCCAGAGTGCAAGAGGGAACATGGACTAAACCGGTACACCTTGACAGATGCCAGTTACAGTGGCAGCAGTGGGAGGGAGAGCAAGAGAATTTTGCTGGTGACTTCAGTGGAGCCTGTGTTTCAGTTCACACTGTTTAGACAACCACGGACCACAGCCAGACAATTAAATACACTGTCAGCTACAGGCTATGTGCCTATACTTGTGCTCCTCAACTGCCACAATAAGCATCACAGCAGCAGAAATGAGAGTGGAAAAATCTTGCCCCTCAAACCCAAAGCAGCCAAACTTGGTTTCCCAGCACACACACCACTCACTTCTTTTTATAGACTGCTTTCTCTAGGATGCAAAAGTAAATCCAGCTCAGATGATTTCCCTGCTTTAACTTTTGTACAAGAGGAAGACAGAAAGCTAAAAAAAGAAAATTAGACACTTCATGAAATCCATGATTAAGACACAGAAACTAACAAAACAGATGGGCTGAAACATTCAGGGAGCTTCAGTTCATCAGCCCATGTTTTTCCAAGATCTACAGTAAGCTATTGTCTTCCCCATTTAGAGATTTTAAATCCTTGTTTTCATTGCAATAATTTAACACCATTTCTGAACTTGGAGTCCCCTTGTTGGGTACTCCAAAATAAACCCCAATATCTACTCAACCAGCACACGGCCCTACAAACTAGCTGTGGGGTTTTCCTCTCCCGTCCTTTGCCTTATTGGTTTTTTTTTTCTTTGGGTGCAGATAAGAGCTGCTGCTGCTGGCTCAGAGGTGAGTTTGCCGGGGAGGCAGAACAAGTGGCAGAGGGTGGGGGGAAAGCAAGGACCTGCTCGGGCAGCAGCTGGCTACATCTCACTGCGCTGCTACAAATTTTGCTCCCATGTGTGCACCCGCAGGAGGAGCTGCTGTCGCTGCCTTTAGTCAGGTTATTATTGTACAGACAGAAATACAGAGCCAGCTGCACAGCTTCTTACAAATTCTCTCTTACAAAAGTTCATCTCTTGGGGGCAAGAAGCAGCAGTCAACATTGAACACTCTGAAATGAAGGGCCGATTGCTCCTAGCAAGGGTGGTCTGCCCCTTCACTAATTTCTTGCTCACAACAAGGTGCCAGGCTGGTCCATTCTGCCCCCCCCCCCCCCCCCCCCCCCCCCGCCCACCCACCCACCCCTCCCACTCCCNCATCACAAATTAAGTCCTCTTTTCTGTGGGATGCACAAAGGAACCACTCACCCAGGGAAAAAAGGAGGGGGTAAGAGAGAAGAAGTAGGCAGGGGGGAAGGAAATCTGTGACTCTGCCTGGCAAAAGCCAGCGATCAGCAGCAACGGCCGAACGCTGAGTCACTTCTTTCCCTTCCACCTAGCGAGTGGTTGCCTGGAACCATTCAGCAGAAAGCCTCTTTTCATCAAAACTGGCATAAATCTGGAGTAATTCCCTCTGTTTCAATGGAGCTGCTCGGGATTTAGGGCAGCGTGACACGACAAGCAGAATTCCAGCTGCTAAGGTCTACAAGCCCAGGTTTTCCCGCACAAGACCGTGCTGCACTGCTCTTGCGTGATGCTAGCTGTGCAAAAGCACTGATGCCATGGCTGCTTCTATTTTTCCTGATGCTCTCATCTCCAGCAGATTCTCTGCAAGCAACACCTCTGGAGAAATCGCCCTCTTTCACATGCTACAGACTTTTTCTTTTTTTAACAATCTGTCAGCAGAAGAATGTTAAAGAATTTGACTTTTTTTTTTCCAAGACTTGATTTTTTCCTCAGATTTCATTTAATGCTCTAATTCAGTTTTGCAAAGATTTATAAAATTATTATTTTTGAACATCTCACTGGACTGTGTGAAACAGAGTTCAGAAGACAGCAGAATTATCTTCTGTGCAGATGATGTGTGAATAGAAGAAGGGATGAGATCAAGATTTAAGGAATACCAATCAGCTTTACCAGACAATTATCTATTCTATTTATGTTCTCAGCTTAAGAAAAACCCTTGCTAGAGGATTTATGTATGCACTGGAAGGTTTCTATAAGCAGGGTAAGACCCTAAAAAACCCACACGTTCCCCCTCCAGTATGGAAGGCAGTGGCTACCAGAATAACAAGTGGCAAATGAACACAAAACCCAACCTTTGTGAGTGAACTCTTTTTAAGAGTTTCTGCTTCATTATAAACACAACTCCTATGTAAAAAAAAAAAAAAAAAAAAAATTGCACTCATACAGAGCAAGGGACTGACAAGGTTTTTGGAACAAATGCAGTGAGTCTTGTCTGTCCTAGTTAAGCACATTTACAACATTCAAGAATAGAATTGAACCACCTAGAAACAGCCATGTTCATGTACTTCTTTCAATACGGGGAACACGGAGCGCTCTACAAATATTAATTTAGCCTGAACAACAGTAAGGTATGCAAATATTACTCTCAGCTTCAACTGGAAAAGATAGAGCACAGAGTAAAAGAGAGGGGGATTTTCAGCAGTGGTTCAAGGAGTCAGCTCACAGCCAGGGTAAGCTGGGATCTTGCACATTTGCCAGTGCTTTCAATACTCCTGCCGTGACCGACTTCCTAGGCATGCTGTATAGGCAGAGCCTGAAATTGAAGCCCTGATTTTTTCTCTTCAGAAGATCTAGATGGGCAAACATTTTCTGTATCCTGACTGGTTATGCTGTCAAAATCAACAAGGTGGTGCACAGACACGGGTACACCTTCTGATCCCTCCCAGGTTCCAGCTACCCCAATCACAAGGCCCGGCTGGGACATACTGCTGTTCCTTCAACATCCACACTGGAGCTCCCTCCCCATGGAAACCCAGCGACGAGAGCTGAGCACACCGGTTTTGCTCCAGAGGTGGCCTTGAGGCAACCAGACACAGCGCCCTGACTCACAACCAGGGAAGCAGGAGGCTCACCAGCTTTGATGTATTCTGAGAAAAGCCCTTCTCTTTTTTTGAGGATGAAGGGTGCTGAAGAAGCCCTGGGACTCACATCATGAAGAAAAGGCCAGAGCAAAAGAGATCGAAACAATGCAGATGTAAGTGACCTGGAAAGAATGATCTGCAGGATCTGGTTTTTATACCACTGCACAGAACAGCAGCAGAGGAAAGTGGAAGGTAGAGATATGCTTATCTTGAGCATAGAGCATATAGTGCTGCGGCTGCTTCCACTTTTAGACCAGCAGCCAAAAGAAGGTAATTCTCATAGCAACACGACACTTAAGACTATTCAATCCTCTCTCTCAAAAGCCTCGAGTATAGCTTTTTGGAACTCTGGCAAATACTTTAATTAAAATCATCAGACTGATCTTCTGTGGGAAAGTTTCAACAAAAAAAAAATTCAGCCATCTCAGAGAAACAGAGCAGGCAAATAAACATGTAGCTGTGTGTTAAATTTACTTCTGCTGCTGCTGCCACTGTTACTGCTCATTTACTGAGACATAAAAATGGCTTCAGGATCTGGATAAAGCCTGAAAATTTGGAAAAAACACGTTTCTCTCATCAAAGATGTGTTTTTAGCTATTCTGCAAAAAATCACCAATATTTTGTTAATTTTAAATCCGTGGGGGAAAAAAACCCAAATCAAATAGCAGCTAAAGTCTTCAGACTTTTTGTCAGTGTAAACTTCATACCTCGGACTTTGACACAGCTCCATACAGGCCATGGTATCTATGAAAGAGTCTGTCCTCACAGCATTCACTGCAAAACAAAAGACTGAGCTCTTAAGCAGCTTTGGGGCTTTTAGTAAAGAAAGGTAAGAGTTATTTCAGTCTTCTGTTCTCTACTTGAATTCAACCAGAAACAAGGAAAACCTACAGATAATGGAAGAAACGCTCAGAACATCTTGTTAGTTTGGTTGTTTTTGTTTTTGTTTTAAAGGAAGTAAATCCCTACAAGCAGCAAAGTACAAGCATTTAAAGTATCCCTACCACAGAACTTACCAGGATGTACATTTTCTGGTCACTCAGAGTGTCTGCATGGAATATTTATGGTCTGATGTTCTCTAAAGTATTTTTCTCTTTCAGGAGCAACACTTAGACAAGGGTGACACTGCAATGCCAAGTCATCCTCTCTGTATTCCAAGGGACCTCGACTCCGAATGCCCCCAAATGCCATTTCTTCATTGTCAGAAATCTTTGTTAACAAACTTCTCTTTTCTTGTTTTCGTGAATTGTGCTTTTCTTTTTTTGTTGTTTGTAAACAAAGAAAGTAACAAAAAGCCAGAATGTAGAAAGGCTCTGCCAGAACTCAATTAATAAATAATGAGCATGGAGTGTTTCTGATCATTTCCTTCTGTCTGAGTCTCACGAATTGACAGTAAAACAGAGTATGACCCTTTACAGAAAAATTTTACTATCACATTAAATTCTCATTGGAAATTAAGCAGCACAAGTTTGACATTTGGAATGGGAAAGGCTCAACCCATTTGGTGCCAGATTACCCAATGGGATGCACACTATAAGCCTGTAGAGCAAGATTTGCAAACCATCTATCCCATCCCAAAGCAAGACCTTGCATAACTTGCACAAACTTTTTCCCCCACTAGTACCTAATACTTTTCAGCTCACACAGTTGAAAGCTTTGCTGGGCTTTTCATGCTGTGTGGATAAAGACCTAATGAGCTTCAGTTCAGGCAGTTCCTCGAGATATGGGAATCCAGAGGGAATGGTACAGATGGGCAGAAGAGGAGAGGAATAAAGACATCCCTTATGTAGGGGTGAGAGAAGTGACTTCTGTATTCCAAACTGGAAAAAGGAAAAGATGGAAATAATGGTAGTTTGAAGAAGGGGAAGAAGGCGAGAAGGGACAAATACAAAGAAATTGTTAGTGCAATCAGAGATCAGGTTAAGAAAGCTAAAGGACAGCTAGAATTAAATCTGTCTAGGGACATTAAAGGGAACAGGAAGAACTTCTTCAGGTATATTAGTGAGAAAAGAAGGACTAAGGAGAATGTGGGACCCTTTCAAAAGGGAAATGGAGAGCCGGTGACAAAGGATATGGATAAGGCTGAGGTGCTCAATGACTACTTTGCCTCAGCCTTCAACAGCAAGGGCTCCAACCACAATGTCCAAGTCCCAGAGGGCAAAAGTAAGGACTGGAAGCAGGCAGATCTGCCCACTATAATTGAAGATCATGTTCGTGAGCACCTAAGGAATCTGAATGTGCACAAGTCCATGGGGCCTGATGAGATTCACCCATGGGTCCTGAAGGAACTGGCAGATGAAATTGTTAAACCACTGTCCATGATATTTGAAAGGTCATGGCAGACTGGTGAAGTTCCTGCTGACTGGAAAAGGGAAAACATAACACCCATCTTCAAGAAGGGAAAAAAGGATGACCCTGGGTACTACAGGCCGGTCAGTCTCACCTCTGTGCCTGGCAAGATCATGGAGCAGATCCTCCTGAAGGCTCTGCTAAAGCATATGGAAAACAAAGCAGAGGTTACTGGTGGTAACCAGCAATGGCTTCACCAAGAGTAAATCACGCCTGACTAATATAGTGGCTTTTTATGATGAATTCGCAGCAACAGTGGACAAGGAAAGGGCAATCAATGTCATCTACCTGGACCTGAGTAAGGCATTTGACTCTGTCCCACATGACATCCTGGTCACCAAGCTGGAAAAACATGGACTTGATGGGTGGAGCACTGCTGGGTAAGGAATTGGCTGGATGGTCGCATGCAGAGAGTGGTGATCAATGGCACAATGTCCACCTGGAGACCAGTGCCAAGTGGTGTCCCTCAGGGGTCAGTGCTGGCACCAGTGCTGTTTGACATCTTTGTCAGTGACATGGACAGAGGAATTGAGCGCGCCCTCAGCAAGTTTGCAGATGACATCAAGCTGCGTGGCACAGTTCACTTGCTAGAGGGCAGGGATCCATCCAGAGGGACCTGGACAGGCTNAGGTTGTGGCTGCTCCCTCTCTGGAGGTGTTCAAGCCCAGGTTGGATGAAGCCTTGAGTGACCTATTCTAGTGAGAGGTGTCCCTGCCTATGGCAGGAGGTTGGAACTAGATGATCCCTTCCAACCTAAACCATTCCATGATTTTATGCTGGAAAATCATGTTTGGTCACCTGGAAAAAATAAAAAAGATGACCGAGGAACACCTTTTGCTACAGAGACAGTGTACAAGAATAGAACAATCATACACAGGGACAACTACACAAGCAGTTTCCAGCATTTTCCTTAAAAATTGGGACCGGGAGAACAAATTCCCATTCTGCCTCTGTTGACACAACTTTACTTGATGGAAATACATCACTTTACACCAGCCATAGACCTGCTCCTTTCATTTATAAGATATGGGAGACAAAAAAAAAAATCAATATTAATAATATCTTTTTATGCCTTGGTGTTCCTGAGCACACCATCTGTTTACATTTGAAGCTGCAACGAGCAAGGTGCCTGCCATACATGCTGAATTGCCAAGATCCATGAAGTGAGTGAAAAGTCAAGATTTCCATGACTTCAACACAAATTTGACTAGCACCAGCACCAAGTGATCTCTTTTCAAAGCATAAACACATTCTTTATAAATTGCTGGAATGCCAGTACTTTAAAGGCACAACTGTTTGTGTGTTGTAATTGCTCTAATGAATAAAGTTCAGTCATATCTACAAGGAAAGGGAATCTGGTTTTTTTGGAGACATCACTGAAAGGAAGCAAATTATATGGCTCACAATACTAAGAAACCTGATGACAAATGTAAGGGAAATTACCCTTCAAGTATTCTGTGCATGACCCCCACAGGTTTTGGTGGGCTGCAAGGAACACAAACTCAACAGTTCTGTTTTGCTCTCACGTTATTTTTTTTCGTATCGACCCATTTTTAATGTGTGCTTGGTCCCTTTTTAAAGCTCCTTAAACTGCTTTGGGTGCAAGGAAAAGAGTGGAATAGACCTCTTGGATGAATAACATGCACAAGCTTTCTCAAAAGAGACAGGTTGGCAATCAGATAAAAGAAGAGGACAACTTTCTTTCTCTGCCTCTTTAAGATACCATAGCCTTTCAGGCAGACAGTGAATG
The DNA here is from genome assembly GCA_013399055.1 of Ramphastos sulfuratus. Lineage (NCBI taxonomy): Eukaryota > Metazoa > Chordata > Aves > Piciformes > Ramphastidae > Ramphastos > Ramphastos sulfuratus. Next base: position 165,952 of record WBNM01041177.1, read on the forward strand.
CTGCATTCAAGTAACAGAACATGGATATCTCTTAGTAACTGTAGCTATAATTGTAGGTACTGCTTAGCTGCTTTCGTCCTATTACTGTTACAATTGTCCAAAACATAACGATCAACTGAATTGCCAGAATTTCTGATGAACATCTTCATTTTTATGTAACAGGGGAAAAAAACCCTTACCCTCTGAATGTCATCCCTTCCTCTCCTTACTCTGCTTCTTCGGCACCAAAAGCATTAAAAAGCAATACTGCTTTGTCTCCCTTCAATGTCTGGCAGCCCTTTCTTAGAACTAAAACACTGATTCAGTGGATGCTTTGCCCACTATTACAGATAACTTGCCTTCTCCAAATCTGAGTCTCTTGAGAACAATTCAGGGTTGCTTTATTTTTAATCATTCTCCAACTAGTATCCCATTTAGTATCTAGTAAGAATTGGCTTTCGGCGTTTTCCTCTGCTGCATATGATACCTGCATGTGATTACTGCAAATTACCAAAAAAATGGTAATTAAAATAAATAGTCTGGATTGTTGTATTTACTCATACACAGAGTACAGATCTTGGGCAAAGACACATTTTGCCTCTCCTGTAGTTTCATTATGGTAAGTCATAGGCATGAAGACTGCTTCCCTCTGCATGGAAATAGCATGATCATCCATCCCTCCTGCATGGAAACAGCATGCTGATCAGAGCCAGCAGCAGCAAGAAACCCAACTTTACCAACTCTTAGGTCCCTGTATTGACAAAAAACTCCTGCAGAGACAAAATACTAGACTAATTGCATCATTTAATGCAATCAGTTACTCCTCCTAGGTTTTAGTCTGTTTCACTAGAAAGCAACTTTGTAGTAGCATTATTGAGGTAGTGTATCATGACTTATTCTTACTCATTGTTTCTCAGCTAAAAGTAGTTTTGCTTTTTGCATCTCTTTTCTTGTTGTTGTTTTTTAAAGGAGAAGATGGTCCAATAAAAATTTAATGAGAAAAAAAGCAGCAGAAAATACAACGGCTCTGATTTATAGGGTCAGAAGAAGAGATTGGAAATGTCCATTACATCCAAACACTACTTGCAGTCTTTCTTCTTGAACATTTACTATCTTTCAATTTTTCTTTCTATACCCTTGCAATAACATATGGACAGGTCAATGACATCACACTTAGTTACTCTTCACATAACAGACTCTTGAGGTATCATCATCCTATACTTCCAATAGTTGTGTGTCTTCTTGCTATAAACTGTCAGAACAAGGAAACAACCTGTGGTGTGTGGGGGTCTGTGGCATTTTCACAAGTTTAAGAAAGACAGGAAAAGGTAAAGAGGGGAAAGAGAGAGGAGGAGATAGGAGAGCAGTACTTGCGCTTTCACATGGGAATGCATGCCAAGAGGACAGCCACAGTGCTTCCCAGTAAAGCGCAAGAGAACTAAGTGGTCTGCAACAACACACTGATCTGGGATGCTGAGCACCCCTGCTCCCACTGCAACTAAAGAAAGCAGATCACTGCCTCACTCAGCATCCAGCTTTCTGAGACACAGACCATCATGTTCCCTGCGGCACCCAGCATGACAAGAGGTGTATCACTGTCATCCACCGGTGCTTCCAAGCCACTTTCTTACTACTATCATATGCAGACATCTACAACACAAGATGGGGAGGTGACCATACAGATACTGCAGCAAACATCTGACGGTTGTTCTACTGTAACACGGAGGTCAAACACAGCATCAAAGAGAAGCTGTTCTTTTAAAGACACTGCTGAGAAAGCCCTAGGAGAAAGTATCAACTTACCACCTAATGCAACTATGCCAGGTAATCTCCCTCCAAACAGGGAGGGAGCACTAAATACCCTCATTAGCTTAACTGAAACAAGTCCTAAGAGGTTACTTGTCAATACTTGCAAAATATCCCTCCAAGCATTCTGGGCATCCCAGGAACACAATGAGTGCTCACGTTAACCTGTGTATCTCACAAGTCTGATTCTTCTCTCACTGACATCAGCTGCCCTTAATTTTAACAGTAGGAGACCTGGGCCTTTTTGACAGCTGTGTTCCTTCCTCTGGGCTCTATAAATGTCATACCTTTATTTTATTGGTGAAAGACGTATTTTATAAATTAACATTAAAAGCATTCTTGTCTGTGAGGTTTTTTTGGCCCCTGTTGCGTCGCTGAATTCTTGAAGGTCAGATGAAGCAGTCTGTAGAAAGGGAGAGAAGAAAATGCTCTGCAATATCCTGTTAAAGAGCCTCCACAGTAAAAAGACAATAAATAGCTGATTTGTTACATGGCTTTGAGGGCTAAGACCACAGTTAAATGAACCCAGCCACGAAAGCAGCAGCAGCTCGTCCAGTACTGTATCTGCATTGGTTAACTCTTTTTATGATTCAAGTCCAAGACTTTGTATTGTTCTATTTCCGCCTATTCCTCTGCTCTAGATTCCCTTTGTGACACTTTTATCAATGGAAAATCGAGGGAGGGGTTTCCAGCTGGGAGCCCAACAAAAACCAGGAGGTTCAGTCTGGTTTTCTTACTTGCGCTGCAAGAGCCATTTTAGCACCAGTAATAAAAGAAAAACTACACAAAGAGAAAGAAGACATGACCTGAAATTATTTTATCATCACAAATGCTGCACGGCTCTTTATTCTCTGGTACAGTTAGTCTCACACGTCGTCACAATAATTTGCTGGTTCAAACATAGCTCCTTGCAAATAACCTATTTGTATTAAGGGATGATGACAGCTAGAATTCCAGGGAAATATGAAGGAGAAGTTAACAGCACCATCGGTCAGATCTCCTCTCTGTCGTGCCCTCGCAATATGTTCAGATTTATAGCAGCAATATCACAATTTAAAAAAAAATTTAAAAAGAGAGAGAGGAGGGGAGAGAGTAAATGTGTTGTGTCCTCTGTGAGAGGTGGGGAAAACACACAAACAACGAAGGATGGCAGGCTAGGAGCTGTGCAAGATGGATCCTGCACAGGCACATCTATGTGGCTACACCTGGGGGCGTCCTTACAGACGCCGCAGCACAGGCACAACTGCAGCCAGTTGGGTGCTTACATCAGAGTTGTAACCTTAGAAGGTGGTTTTGAAAATGAGATCATTTGCAGTAAGAGGATTTTCAAGGTAAGTCAACGGATAGATCTGGTCTCATTTAAGTCCAGAAAAGACCATTAGTCATAGATTGGAACATTATGGCAGCACAGACCATTCATCTTGGGAGGCAGTTTGTATAGTAACAACAGAACTCACATAAATGTCCAGGAGCACCTGATGTGCCTCCACACAGATGGCAGCTCCTTGAACTCTGGAGTTACCTAGTGTAGCTATTTTCATACACCATCAAGAAGCTCTGGCTACTACTATCTTCTCACGCAAAACGACAGATGCCTCAAAAGCTTTGTTAGGCAATTATTCAGCCACTGCTGGCTCTGTAAGTGTCCCAACGTAAGAAAAATGTCTTTCCCACTCATACCTTGCCTGAACGAGATGACTAATGGAGGTAGAGAGTCTAATTGTTCTGCTGAGAAAAGCACTATTAGATACAACAGGAATGAAATCTCCTATTGCCAAAAGGCTGCCCAGGGATGTGGTGGAGTCACCATCCCTGGAGGTGTTTGAGGCTGTATGAGGCACTAGATGCTATGATTTAGTTCATTAGAAGGGTTAGGTGATAGGTTGGACTTGATGATTCTCGAGGTCTTTTCCAACCTGGTTAATTCTGTGATTCTATCGCCCCAACTGCCTAAGCTGAGCAAAGCTACACGAGGATGAGAACAAAGCTGAAAGGAGAATACAGGGGTGGAGAATCAGATGCAAAGGCTGCCTGCTCAGACACGGACAATATTCAAAGATGCGTCTCTTGATGAAAGAAAATTGGCAGTCATAGAATCAGTCAAAGTTGGAGTGGACCACAAGGATCATCTAGTTCCAACCCCCCTTCTATAGGTAGGGACACTCTACTCTAGATCAGGCTGGCCAGAGCCTCATCCAGTCTGGCCTTAAACACCTCCAGGGATAGGGTCTCAACCACCTCCCTGGGCAACTCATTCCACGGTCTCACCACTCTCATGGTGAAAAACTTCCTCCTCACATCTAGTCTGAATCTCCCCTTCTCCAGCTTTGGTCCATTCCCCCTAGTCCTGTCACTACCTGATATCCTAAAAAGTCCTTCACCAGCTTTTTTGTAGGCTCCCTTCAGATACTGGAAGGCCACAACAAGGTCACCTCGGAGCCTCCTCTTCTCCAGACTGAACAGCCCCAACTCTTTCAGTCTGTCCTCATAGGAGAGGGGCTCCAGCCCTCTGATCATCCTCGTGGCCCTTCTCTGGGCATGCTCCAGCATGTCCCATCTCTCTTGTAATAGAGGTTCCAGAACTGGATGCAGTACTCCAGGTGGGGTCTCACCTGAGTGGAATGGAGGGGGAGAATCACCTCCCTCGACCTGCTGGCTACACTTCTCCTGATGAAGCCCAGGATACAGTTGGTTTTCTGGGCTGCTAGCGCACACTGCTGGCTCATGTTGAGCTTCTCGTCCACCAGCACCCCCAAGTCCCTCCCTTCAGGGCTTCTCTCCAGCCTATATTTGTGCTTGGGATTGCCTCAACCCAGATGCAGGACCTTGCACTTGGTCTTGTTGAACTTCATGAGTCGCTGTCCCCAGAGGTGTTCAAGAAAAGACTGGATGATGCACTTAGTGCCATGGTCTAGTTGATTGCATAGGGTTGGAGGATAGGTTGGACTGGATGATCTCGGAGGTCTCTTCCAGCCTGGCTGATTCTGTGATTCTAATAGTATTTTCAAAAGGTCCTAAGAATCTCAGGTATGGAAACCATAGAAAAGAGTAAACCAGTAAACTTTGAGAACTGCCTGCTAGCATTCTTGGAATGATTACTGCAGACCTGTCACAAGAAAGAAGTGTTTGAGGAGACTCAAGTGCTAGACATCTGTCCTGTAGATGTCCCTACCAAGGAAAAATGCCAAGCAAGTGGGATTAAAACACTTGCAATGTTTGTGATGAGATTGGTGACTAAGTACCTAAATTTCTAATGCCACAAAATCCAAAGGTTTTTTTTTTTATAGGCTGCTGTAAACCTGGTGTGTATGAGATTTCATAAGTGTTGGTTATATCCTTAATAAACAAATAAGTGAACTGCATCAGTGATTACAACAAACCCATGTGATCTAGGGTTTGTCTTCAGCTCCAACCGTTTACCTGTCTGCCACAACACAGAGAGAAAATCTCATTAAGTATTTGAACATGAAGCAGCTTAGCAGAGAGTTAATGAAATGACCAATCCAAAACTAATCTATGGGGCAAGTTATGCATGGGAAAAAATAATTTGACTTGTGCAAATTCATACAAAATAACTGAAGGAAGCCTGTGTGTTCCTGGCAGACATGACCAATACCATGTCATGGACAAAAGGGACAGTAAGAAACATCTTTGAAAATGTTCCTTCTCAGCTCCAAATCTAGAAATCAGAAGGTCACATTAATCAAAATCACCAAAGAAATCTTCCTATGATTCCTGATGACCACTCTACCTGCCTAGGGTCTCACCTTTCATTGTGGGCAAACTTGAAGACATCAGAAAAGAAAAAAAAATATATCAATAAGTAAAATTTAAAAAGGAAAATTGCCACACTTGCAACTCAAATGTAATACTTCCAAGCCAAAAAATGAAGTGGGGGAAAGATTATTTCCTGTCCCTGAATATATAGTTCAAATCCTAAAGTACTAGATTTGAGAATAATTAAAGATCAACAAGTTAGCCTAACAGGGTCTTCTTAATTTAGTAAATAAATTTTGCTTTAATCACATTAATTGTTCAGAAATGCACAACGATCTTTGTGGTTCAAAATTACTTTGTATTAGTTTTTTAATGGAGAGTATTTTTGTTCATCTAATACATTATCCTTTCAAGAAAATTACCATACTTGACTACAAGTACTTAATGAGATGCTAATTAATACTCCTATTTCTCCCCATTTAAAACTCCTTTGAGAAATGAGGAGAGAAACCTGGCTTAAGGCACAAGACACTTCTCAGAGGTTGAAAGGGAAGGGAGCCACAAGACACCTGTCACTCCTCTCCACAGAGGACATCCCTCTTGTAAACTGAAGCCTAAGATGACATCGATCCCTCCTCTGCCTGAACATACAGCTGATGCCAGCCTCCTGCACAGCAAGCCATGCGGCAGGCTGCCCAGTAACACCCTCTCCTCCTCCACAGCTCGTGATGACAAGAAGTAATCCCCTTGCTTTCTGTTTAACAGGATGAGATTCACCTTTCCCACTCCCATCAGCCTGTCTCTCCCTGTGAATACAGATCAAGGGCTCATTCTACTACAGCATGCTTATGAAGCTGCTTATTCCACTACCTTGGTTCTGGTCAAGCACCGTAACACAAAGACGGGCAGCTCCGCCTTCCTCTAAACATACCTCTGCCAAAGCCATGGCACTCTGATAGCCTCTTCAGCTGTCCCCGTGGTTTGCCGTGGAGAGGATACTGTGATGTGGGTTATGAACACCTCTCAGAGCAGGAGTGGCTGTTTTGGACTCAAAGAGCTGCTAAAGGTTTAAAGGGCAAAAAGCAAAGCTCCAAGTGTGAGTGTTTCTGAAGCTCTCAGGAATTTGCAGACACTCACCCATGAACTGCTCACCTCTGGGTTTCTCTAATTGCAACCATTTAATTGTGGAGCCACTCTAGGAGGAGGGGAGGAGAAGAAGAGAGGAAGGTTTATTTTTGTCATGGCTTCTTCAGAGTTCCAAGGACATGTATGGCCTGCAAACACAGCACAGGTCCTAAGAACTCAGCAGGGACAAGCCACTTGACTGGAATTTAAACCAAAGAGATGGTGGGGAAAGGAAATAACAAAACCCCCTCCATTATTTTAACTCCACATCTAAACAGAGGGAGGAAACCCCAGGAGAGATCCCATCTGAAGGGAAGATCTCCAGGGAGCAGGACCTGAACACTTTTGCCTTGGTCCGAGCATGGGTTTGACCAGGCAGCAGGATGCAGAAGACTCCTGCCCAGAGAGCAGAAGTGGAACAGCCAGAGAAATAATGGCTTCAGAAGTGTACCACTGACACCTCCAAAGATACAGGAGGGGTTTATTTCAGAATAAACCTGCAAGGAGGGACACGTCCAGAGAAGGGCAACAAAGCTGGTGAAGAGAAAGCTGTTCTAGAGAACAGGTCATATGAGGAGTGCCTGAGGGATTGTTTAGACCAAAGAGGAGGCCGAGGGGAGACTTCATTTCTCTCTACAACTACCTGAAAGGAGGTTGTAGTGAGGTAGGGGTTGGTCTCTCCTCCTTAGTAACAAGTGATAGAATGAGACAAAATGGCTTCAAATTATGTCAGAGCAGATTTTAGACTGGGTATTAGGAACAATTCCTTATTGAAAGAGTAGGCATTGGAATATGTTGCCCAGGGAGTCACTATCCCTGGAAGTCTTCAAGAACCATATGGACATGGCACTTAGGGACACTGTTTAATGGTCATGGTGGTCTTAGGTTGACAGCTGACCTCAGTGATCTCAGAGGTGTTTTCCAACTGAAACAATTCTACGATTTTATGACTGCCCACAGGGTAAAGCAAGAAGGAAGATGTGCCTGAATAGAACAAGTCCCCATTTGCCTTGCAGTGGCCTTGTAGCCATGCAAAGGGAACCACATAAAAGCCAGCAGCCTCTGAGATGGTGTCTGTGCCCATGCTGAATCCTAACAACTGCTTGTGACCCTGTTCTTAGGGCAGATACCAAAGCCTACCCTTCCTACTGCAGGGCATGTCAGACACAAGGCAAATAAATAAAACAAAAAACTCATCCACAACAATCCTCAGTTGTAATTTCTACATAATTATTGCACAACAACTGCCCATAATGAAAGAATGAATTTATAACCACACACAAGCTATATTTACCAGTGGACTGGTTACAAAGCAAAACAGCAGGAAACCACAGTGTGTGTCTCCATATTAGCTCCTTGCCAGTGGTGTAGAGTAGGGCTGCTCACACAGCAGGAAGGGCTGTGCAGGTGAAACCCAGGCACATAGACCAACACAGCCCTGTAGGGATGGAAGCTGGACCCAGCAAGGCACGAAGATTTCACCAGATATTCAAGGCAAACTATGTAGAGGTTGAGCTAGAAAGACCTGTTTGTTCAAGGTTAGGTAGTTGGTCACTCAAAAACTGAAGGGAGTCTTACCTCCCAGCTTTTCCAACTTCCATAAATTTTGATCCTTAGAGGGAATTAAAAAAAATACAACTAACACAGAAAAAGTAAAATCCTCCTCAGCTCACAACTTGAGGTGCAGCCCCCCACAACAGCCAGGACCCAGGAAGTAAACTGCTCCTGCCCCTTCACATGAGCAGCTGTCCCCAGAGAATGCTTTACTCTCCTTTCCTGCCAGCTGTTTAACAGCTGATGCCCACCAAAATAAGCACGATTCAACCCACACCGGGATGGCACCTCAAGAGGAGGCCTGATGAAGTTAGCAACTGAGCCTCTGTTAACATCATTTTATTGCTGGGGAGATTTGATTGGGTCTGTATACTCAGCCACCACTTATCACTGAGCTCAAGGGGTCTTCACACCTTTAAACGTTGCCTTTCAGGCAAATTCAGCCAAAACCGTATCTCAGCTTTGTAAGTTACTGGAAGTGCAGCTAGGCTGATGGACTTGAGGAAGGACAGGCAGCACACTCACAAGACAGATTCCCCTCCCCAACCACCTCATCCTAAATAATCATTCCCACCTCTCCATGGACCTGTACAAGCCCTCACACTTTCCAGGCTGGTGTGAGTGGAACAGTGAGCTAGATCTGGGAACAGATCTTGCTGAAAATATACTACCTTTTTTTTTTTTTTTTTAAAAAGGGATTATTTTTTACTTGGCTCCTTTCCCAGACCTGGCTCAGAGCATGACTACACAACGCTTATGTCAGCACAAAGAAGCCACCTAATGAGTACTCACAGTAGGAGGGGGGGAAGGTGAGGGGGTGGTAAGAGTGCTGCCTTCACCATCCTGACCACCTTAATGAGCTTGTAAAACAACGGCCTACGGACAGCAGGTTAAAAAGTCACAGAGCTTCAATTAACTGAGGAAGTCGGATGAAATTAAAAACAAAAAAAGACCTCCAGACACACAGGTGATCAGCTCAGTATCACGTCAGGCTGCCAAAAGCAGCGAAAGCGTGGACCCTTCCCTTGACGAAAAAAAACCCATACTCAGCTCCACCACAGCTCAGACACAGAAGGGCACCTGACACACTTCCAGAGAAAAATTTTGCTTTGTACTAGTTCCTAAGTGGATTCACAGCAAACAGGCACCTCGTGAAACACTGGTATGTGGAAATGTCGTATTCTCTTATCTCTGGCTAGAGGTGCTCGCTGTCCTTGCAAAACCACTGAATAGCCCAGCCCCAACTCACAGTGGAAGCATGAAGGCAAGAGAGAGGTAAAAGGTGAACAGGAAAGATCTTTCCCCAATGGAGTACTGGTGCAAACCCCCTACAACAGGCAGCGTAACCCTAAACGCATGCTACATGGAGACAAAAATCCATGATTAGTGCTCTGGTAGCAATCAGTGAACCTGCCATGAAAACAAAGGATGTGTTGGGTTTCTGATCCTCATAATTCCAAATCATACCACCCTGAAATGAAGCCCAAAATGACACATTCTGGAACTGAGTTGCTTTTGGAAGACAAGTGAAAAACAGTTTCACACACTTAGATCTCTTTTTGAGATTGCCCACAATTTTTCCTGCCTATACTTTCTGATCCTTAATGTATTTTCTTTCCCTATTGGTGAGAAAAAGACCCACACAAATAAAGAGAAATCTGACTATCCCAGAAATTATGTAACTGACTGTACACAGAGGGCTATCAAATATGCACAAAGTAAACTAACTGAAATAATATGATTTTTCCCCCCCTTCAACACTCTTCATTTATAGTCACTGTAAGTGTTAACGTAACAACAGCAAGCAAAACTATTTCATACAGCACTTTTTCAGACTGGGACAGCTGTTCTATAATGCCAGGCTGGATGGGGCCTTGAGCAACCTGGTCTAGGAGGAGATATTCCTGCCCATGGCTGGGGAGTTGGAACTAGATGATTTTTAAAGTCACTTCCAGCCCAAAACATTCTATGATTCTTGACTCCGTGATCCTGTTGTGCAGCAAACAGTTTCTGTAGTTTACTTTGTATTATGGTAACAGAGCAAGACACTTCAAATTAAGCCTGGAGCAATAACTGTTATCTAGAACCAGCACTAAAACCTAGAGTAATGAGCGGCTGTGTCCACAGCCAGATCAGCTCCTTCTCTCCAGTCAGTGTGTAGTCACTAGGTGGTAGGCAGAAGCACATGTCTCTTGATGGTACACAGGCATTCAGCAGCACAAGCAATGCATGGGGCCAATCCCCGCTCCAAAGTATCATTTTGGGATGGAACACATGCAGAGTACCTGCTAGACACTACAAGGAATGAGCTTTTTGGTTGCAAAGCCTTGGAGAAACGCTAGGTAAGAAGTACACACTGCTATTAGTACAAGGCTCATGGGGATGAGCAGAAGCCTTGACTGACAGCACTGCTTCCCTTCCATTCTTCATCAATGAAGAAGAAAAAACACTCAGTTGAGAAAAACAGATGAACCAACCACCCTGAAACACACCCAACTCACACCATATCCAAATCAAACAAAATACAAGAATTAACCCATCCTGAGTACCCACTGTATTTTATGGGTTTTTTTGTCACCAGTTACAATTCCCATGACATTAATAATGTGTACAATGACAAATAAACTCAAGGGCACTCAACAAGACAACAGATGAGGAGGTCAGTGTATACCACCAGCTATGACATGTCACAAACACTCAGAAGGTAACACAACTCAGCAGATTAAGCATTACTCAGTACCAGTCATTATATTCTTGCCTCCAAAACTGGGCCCAAAAATACATATGAAAACACAGATCCCAAGCATGGTTTAAAACAATAGTCCCAAACAGAACACAGGATGCTAATTCACGTGTGACAACAAATTGCCCATTGTGGCTGGAAACCAGCGAAACACAGCCCTGAAAAAAGATGATAACAACACTGACCTAAGAACTGCTAAGTGTTCATATTTAACATACTCTCTAGTAGACTCATGAAGCAGCTATTTCTGAAGGCAGGAAAAAATAAGAAAACAGGTTAATTAATTAAATGTAAACAATAAAGAAAAAAATCAAATACATGAATCAGAAGAAATCTGATCTAAGAAACATGAAAAGGTTTTGCGTACATGCATGTGAAATTAATACAATTCCTACTTCAGGTCTCTTAAACCACACTTCTCTTGTTTTTCTTACATCAGTTTCATAAGTGTGGGGTTTGTGTTTTGTTTGTTTGTTTGTTTTCCAGGCATGGTTTTAGAAGGACTGTTGTCTCTTTAAGAGTGAACTTCTTGCCTTCCAATTCATACAACACATTCCCACTGATTCCAGTCAGCTTAACTGCAAACACAATGAAAAATCCGAGGTAGTTTGTTGCCTTTATTTTCCACTTTTGTTTCTTCCTACGTACTATTAGGCTATTCATAATGAATGTCAAATGAATATTTTTCTTTTTTTTTTTTTTTAATTAACAAGTAGGACAAACTAAGGCTCTGATATTTTACAAACTTATTTAATGCAAAATGCTAGACAACATGGCTTAGGTCTTCCTTTTTTCAGACCATGATTACTTTACTGAATTCTGCCTTCCTTTCATTCCATTAGTCCTCTCAACAGCTTATTAATGTAAAGCAGAGCCTTGCTAATTTGCAACAATGTTTAGGATATCTAGTCTAAATTAATGGAAGAAATCAGTACATCCTTCAATCAACAAAAAGGAACAGGAAAGAAAAATTATGAAACACATTCTGTTCTATTGCTGTGACAATCCTAAATGGTTTTTCAATTACTCATACAAATATCTCTAATGCATTGGTAAATGTGACATACAGAATAACCACTCCTCTTTTCCCCCCCCC
>WBNM01041177.1:178003-233632 GCA_013399055.1 Ramphastos sulfuratus
GCTTCTTATTTTAGGTCTCAGGTTGAGGAATATGGTTCCTTTAAGGAATACAAGAAGGAATACAAAGGAAGCCATCTCAAGACTTTCTTTTTTTTTATTTAGGTCTACATAATCAAATGCTGTCACGCCTTGCATCTAGAACACTGCAAGGTGATTTGCTGCCCAGCACACTCTGCTGAGAGCAGGCTCACGAGGAAAGTCACCAAATGTCACACAACCTGCAACAGACCTCACAACACAACCATGAGGCAGAAGCACCTCACTATCATTCCTGCCATAGCCAACAAAGAAATTCCTAGAGCTGTTACTTGAAAGGGAAGGCTGCCAATATCCCACATTTTGGCATCCCACTGAGAAAACAAGGATAAAAGTAAGTATCTTTGGGAAGAGAAGCTATGGTCTACATTCAGGGCCTGTCTTGCCAAGCCACTCTTCTTTTTTCAACAACCCATTAAAATCCATGTACATTCCACATGCAGCTCTCCAGGCTATGTTATTCTAACTCATTCATAGCCATGCTCAGGCTGCCCACCCCATAGCTACATGGAAATAGTAACTATGCCTCTCATCCCAGGAGAGGCACCAGTAGCAGAGAAAAATCTGCAAAACATGTATGTGAATTTCTGGGGAGAGATGGAGTTTCATGAGTCTGAAGTGCACAGAGCTCAAAACATACATTCCCTTTTCACGTCAGCAGGGAAAATAAAGGGTTAACAAGTCACCACTGCTTATTTATTTGATCTCACCCCTCCCTTATTTAGCAATTTCCTCCTTAAGTCCTGGCATATCTTCTCCATTTCCCTCACCATTTTGGGTTGCTTTCCTCCCGAGATTATCAGATGCTGGAAGTTCTTCCTTCCCTCCACTGCCCATATCCCAGTCTTTGTCCTGGTTCCCTACAACGCTTGGCTTCCGGTCAAGCTCCATGCTCACTGCAAATTTATTGCTCTCCTGCTCTTCCAAGCTTGAGCAGCAAGTTTTCAATGAGCTGCTCTCACCTGCCAGGCCCAGGAGGAGTGCATGAAAGCTGGGAAGAATAGCTCACGAACACCAGCCACCAGAAAAGCAGGGCTTTGTCACTAGAAACTCAAGGTGGAAATGCATGCTGTGTGTCTTATTTAGTTAAAAGCTGAAATGTTTCTGTCTAGGATGTCTGTTTGTATCTCGAGTCACAAAGAAGCCATTAGTACCAATAATGTGTCATTACGGGGGCGTCAGCAGTGACTCTGCAGCTAAGGTTAATTTGAGATGCATAATTTAAAGCAGAACTAAAATCCCTCTATTTCACACTTTAATGACTGAATTCAAATCATTCTTCAGATTTGACACAGCTACTCTTAAGGGGACACTTGCACTTTTTCCTTTTCTTTATTTCAGGGGGTGGGGGGAAAATTTTGAGTGAAATACAAGCTACTTATCAAAGAAGAAAAATACACAGATCCTACTTTTACAATCACTTTAAACTGTTTCCAGCTCAGGTTTCTTTTCAGAGCTTCATACTTCATTAATTAATTCTGACATGCCAGAATATGCCTGATACAGGCCACTTCTGCAATTAAAAAAACTCCGATACTTAAGAGTTAAAAATTTTGTTCGTTGTAACTCTGTGACTCTGCCAAGAACAGTTGACAACACTGCTTATCTTAAACATACCACATCACTTAGGTAACAGTAGTACCACACAATTCTCTGTCCTTTAGTATTTCTACTCTCAGCACTGCTGCTAAAATATGGAAGAGATGCAATCCTTTTTCTACACACAGAAAACCAAGGCAAAGACAGAAGGATGCTGTGGTTCAACAAGTGCTTCAAGCTGGTCCAAATCTCCCAATTCCACTGATAATTTGTTTTGTCAGGCAACTTTCCTCGGCACAGCTGATAAAACACAGAAAATAATTAAGCAAAAACTCATCACAACATAATGAAGTGGCGTGACAGGGAAATCTTGGTGCTACTGAAGCAGAGATGCAGCACCTCTCTATCAAACACCTCCCACCTTTTACTGTGCACTCATCAACACAGCTCACCTAAATGTTAACAAAATGCATAGAGGCATACAACAATTTTTGTCATCTGACACAGATCGAGTTTGTTCTGAATTTAAGAAATTGCAGTTCAAGCACATAGACACTCTTTGGAGAAATGCCCTCCATGGTAAAAACGGCAATGGAGTTGCACAAGGTGGAGAGGAAAAAGTGTGGGGGGGAGGTGGTGGGAACAAAAATTCCAAGAAATCTTTGACTCACCCATTGTTATTCATCAGGTTTTCGGAGCAGAGAATGGAATGCCGTCAAGCTAAAAATGACAGTGCTATTTTCTGATCTCTAAGTGATGTCAATCCTTCATGAAGCTACAAACGCTGAGAAAACTTTTCTCTACAAAATTCTAAGAATGACTCTTACATTTTGTTAGATTAGGAGGGTTGGGGGGAACAGAGCTAAAAGAGGCGCCTGAAATTCAACTCCTGCGTAGGTGTGCTTTTAAATACTGAGAGTATTAGGCTTCAGAGCTTTGTGCTATCTGTGACTCAGACTTGCTGCCACAGGTGTCAAGAGACCTGGGACCTATCTGGAGCTCTGTAGAAATCCGCTTTGTGATTTTTATTGTTTTTTTTTTTTTAATGGCAAAAAATTCAACCTCAAAGACAGAGAAAAAGCAGGCACTCAGTACAGATCTGAATTTGACTGACACTACAGTCAACTTTCACCTAACAAACCAGATTCCTCTGCTGTTTAATTCTCAAGGTTTTCAGGACAATATGATGTCGACTAAGTCATAATGGCTAAAATGACTTCAATACAGTTCTGAGATTAACACAGCTATTCTGACATGGCCAACATGCTATTTTTAATTGTAGCTCATTAAAGATGTAATAGAAGAATTATATTCACTTCCAGCACCATTCCATCAATGCAGTGAGATAATCATGCTGCTGTATCATACATAAAGCAATATTTATGTATAGTGGTTTAGGTAATCTAATGGAAAGGCAGAAAGCAGTGATTCATTCCTTGAACTATCTGTTGCTGCAACATGGCTTTTGCCCATTGCAGAGCCCAAACAGGCACACACAAGTGATTGGTTTCAAATGCTACCAAAACAGAGACCTGGAAAATGAAAAAAAAGACAAGTCATTTGAACTAGCAAACAACAAAAAAAAATAAAGTCTGGTTTGCAGATGAGAAGTACTTTACAGAGCAGTACACAACTGCAGGCCTCTGAGGTAATTTAAACCAAATGCAGACTGTAACTGAAGCAGTTTGGTGAGTCAGCACAGTAACTAAAAAGACACTAAAATTACATGTGAGAAAAGTGCAATCCTTTCTGTATAACACACTGTATTTTATTAAGAATTTACCAGAAAACAAATTAATGGTCTCCTTTGTGTTGTGCCTCCTTCATTTCCTTTTGGCCTCAACCTCTGCCTTCCAGAAACTAACTGTAGGCTGACTAGCTGTAAACTCTGATGTCTAGGACTTCAATTTCCCTTTCACAAAAAAATTCATCTTCAGACCACGAAAACACTAATAAACAACCACTGGCATGAATGCTACTGACCATCTTCCAAGTTAGGATTACTTTACTCTGGAAATAATTTTTTTTAAAAAAAAAAAAAAACAGTAAGAGTTAAAACCAAAACTGCAGAGACTCATTACGGGCTCTGACAGTGTTAAGTCCCTGCCAGATTCTGCCATCTCAAAGGCTTCAGCCACCTACGGATTGGTGCGGACCAGGACTTGAGTGCTAAATATGCTTACAGTAAGTCAAAAAAATGCTCAGCCTCATATCTGTCTCAAACATTTTAAAAACCATAGGAGTTCTTAAACTTATAAAACAATTTTCATCTTCATTTTCATCTCATTCTTGCCTCATACTTTCAGAAGAACGTAATTCTGTGAAAGCCACAACAATTGCTAGTTCAACGGAACACTCTGAGTGCTTTCTGAGATAGATTTGTATGGACAGACGTGGGTAGGAATGAATAATCCAAAAATATCCACAATAGATAATGAGTAGAGTCTACAAAAAAAAAAAAAAAAAAAAAAGTACCACATACTGCAAATGCAGCCCAAATTGGAACGAGTGCCTACAGTAGCAACAGCACAGGAAGAGCAAAATGTTATTGTACATTACTGGCACACAGCCCGTAATTACAAAAAATACTGCAGTATTCTACAGTAACAGCGTAAAATATTATCACTTCAAACAAAGCAGCTGCAGCACCCTGCCCACAGCAACCACACTGCAGAGAACCAGGGCAGGAGAGGACAGCCAGTTGCCGAAGGACCCTCTGCTGCAAAGTGTGAGCGGCCACAGGGTCACCAAACCCTCGGGACAGCATCTTGCACCCACGGCTCCACTCTGTCAGGGCACGAAGGACTGTGGCTCGGTAGCCAAGAGCTCCTGTGTGGGCTCCAGCTGCCCAGCCCTGAAGCTGAGGGGAAGCACACTGCTTGCTCTGCATTCAGGTTCTTGCCAGTGTCTCTTCTGCCAAATGTTTCCTTTCACAGTGTCTTGGGTTCAATAAAACCTTTCCCACTCCAGTCTGCATTAACCCCTGTTACCCAGCCCCCTCTAACACCATCAACGGGTTTTAACAGTGGGCAAGTAAGAGGCTCTCAAGCATCAGCCAGCATATGCTGCTGTTCTGATGTACTGCCATTTGCCTTCCTGAGCGGTGAGCAGTTGCTCTGCTACATACCAGTAAAATGGGACACAAGTGCACATGAGTTTATTGGCAGTGCTCTTCTTGACCACTCTGCTCAAGGACCACAAGCACCAAGCACAGCATCATCAAAGAAAACCAGAAAAATCCAGAAAGTTACAGTTAAGTCTGCTCACTGGCATGCACAGCACACAGATCAGTAGACCTTGCTCATCATTTGCAGAAATAACCCAGAACCACACAGTTGTCATGGTTGGAAAAAACTTTAACATAACTGAATCCAATCATTATCTAATTACCAAGTCTGGTGCTAAACCACATGCATCTCTGAAATACCTTCAGGGAGCGGGATTCAATCGCTTCCCTGGGGAGCCTGTTCCAGTGTTTGAGAACCCTTGCAGTGAAGAATTCTCTTCTAATATCTAAACTAAACCTCTCTTGGTGTAACCTGAGGTTGTTTCCTTTTGTCCTATCACGTGCTACTTGGGAGGAGAGACTGATTCCCACCTTGCTACAACCTCCTTTGAAGGAGTTGTAGAGAGCAACGAGGTTTCCTCTCACTCTCCTTTTATCCAGGCTAAACAACTCCTATTCCACTGGCTGCTCCGCACAAGACTTGTGCTCTAGACTCTTCATCAGCTTCATTACCCTTCTCTGAACCTGCTCCAGAGCCTCAATGTCTTTCTTGTAGTCAGGGTAGCAAAACTGAACACAGTATCTTAGGTGTGTCCTTACCAGTGCTGAGAACAGGGGGACAATCACTTCCCTGGTCTTGCTTATTTCTCATACAGGCCAGGATGAAACACACATCAATCACATTTGGTTTCTACATGGATCAATGAAAAAAGACCAGCTAAGGAGTTCCATTTTCTCCAAACCTGATGTGCTTGCAGAACTAGCAACATGAGGAAAAGAAATGCAGAACCCTGAACGGTGAGATTTGTGGAGATAGAAACTCTTCAAATTGAAGATACTTATTTCTGATTCAGGCTGCAAACAGTACAACAGATCATCCAGACCGACCAGCAATGCCTGAGCTTTGCCTTGGCTTGCTGCCTCTTTTATTTGCCATCTCCCCACAGCGTGGCACAAACATTATTTGGGAAGTACCTTTTAGATATATTTGAAGCATCATGAGAGTTGCTTTCCATACTGCCAACTAGAAAGATGGTTTTGGGAGCAAGCAAATTAACTGCCGTACCTAAATAGTTCCCTGTTCATCAGCACTTCTTCCCTTTCCCATACCATCTTTTATCTGCCAAACACAAAGGTGGCTGTAGCACACGTATGCAGTCAGCTGCATTCAGACTGAAGTACTGCATTTTCCTACCTTCATGAGCCATTCACTCCCATAGGGAGTGCTGCAAATCAACATAAAGTCTCGGGATGCTGGATTTGACTCTCTGACATATGCAACAGATGTGTAAAGTAACACATAACCAGACACCTCACTAGTAAGTGCACATAGCTGGAGACTAAAAAGCCCTAAAAAAGTTGTGCCCAGGGTCAAAGGGGAAGCGGAAAAAGAAGAAGAAAGACCTGTATCAGCCAAGAAAAGAAAAGCTTAGTTTTCTTGTCTGCAATGCCCTAATCTGTCATGTCTGTAATTCAGCTATAGTATCATGAGAGAGGACTTGTTAGGAGGCGGGAAGCCCAGCCATTGTGACCTGGCCTGCTCCATGCCAGGCTGACCAACTGTTTCTTGGTGTCTGCTAAACTTCAAGGTCCAACCTCCAAAGCCTCTGCTGTGATTCCAAAGACCTGCATCAAGAAGGGAGGTCCAACTTCTCAGAAGAAAAGCTGTTCTGCAAAAATAGGTTATGGCTGTACAACAGTCATGACCATGGAGGTCCCTCCATACACCCTGAGTAGGTGTGTCCTGGCCGTAGTGGCTTGGAGAAAGTAACTGCTCTGCCTACACAATAACCTTCTACCACAGAGAACAGTGAGCAAGAAAAAGGCAAGAATCTCTTTAAAAGCTTCAGTTTAAAACTTCTGGCTACTTTCATTTTGTGGAATAAGTTAAAACCACTCTGTACTAGAAACTGTGTGAACCACTGACTTCAGATCTGGATCCTGCCTTTCGCAAAGCTGCTGGTAGGCTTGGATGCAAGGCTTAGGTTCAAGCTCTTATCTACTTCATACTAAAATGACTTACACCATACGTCCTTCATAATAAATAGCCTCACAGTGAGGAAGCACAGAATTGGCATGGTTCGTATTTACATCACTCCTTTGAAAGCCAATGCATGTGGTTTAAGGAAAGTGTTGGAAATATTACAGCTTTTTAACATTTTGCCTTATGCGGTTTACAGCCCCCATATTCAACGGCTGCATAAGCCTCGTGCATTCTCATGTCACATGCTAAGCGGTGTGAGTCTCGAGTAATAGTCTCAGGTGCTGAGCAGAATGGGCACACTGTCAGCAGCGCAGGCGTGGCCACATCCCACCACAACAGTGCCGCTGCACTCTCCTGACTCCTCACAGCAAAGGTCTCAGCTTCATCCTCATCATCTCCTCTTTACAAAGGCTCATACACGTAGAAACAAAGGAACGATTCCATTTGTGCCTATATGCCTGGCAGCTCCTGCACTTTCTTTCTGACTCACAACAGAGAAGCCCCATTGAAAAGATCTGGATACAGGGGCAAAATAAATTTTAAACTCTAAGCAAGTCTCCAGCAAGCACACATATTATCAAGCCTCATTTCCGCTTAACACAAGTTGCTCTGGGAACTGATGCAGCTGACTTGAGGGGAAAACAACCAATCAACCAACCTCTTTTTCCACTAGCTGGGGTGGGATGTTAGGGAGGAGAGAAAGGGGAAGGAAAAAAGAAAAAAAAAGACCCAACACCCACCACCGAACTGGTACCATCTTTTTTGAAGAGCTCCACGAAACTAATAGTTTAGGAGAGCTGAGGAGTGTGGACAGGGGACAATTTATGGCTGATCACTGCCATCTGAACATGGCATGCCGACAGCTGAAAGGAGAGCAGAGAAAGGCAAAACAAAACAGGCCATGTGTTTCATCTGGCAGACTCAGTCCAGCATATTCACTCCCAGTGAAGAATAAAAGAAAGCAGAAAATTATTCCCTCCTCTTGCTCAGCTCAGCACCCACATAACTCCCTGACACACACCACAGGACCTTCTCTGGGCACGTGAAAGGGGGCATTATTTGTTCACGTGCTGAAAAAATAATTAAGAAAGGGCAGTAGTGGTACAATTTAATATATATTAAAATGCATCTTTTGCCACTAAAGAAAATCTTCTCTTTCTTTTAATACTCTTCAAACGAGCTCCTGCACTCTCCAATACATAGAAGACTAAAACAGGTTCAGTGATTTTGTGACTGCAACAGAGAGCTGATCAAATGCTTACAAAGGCCACACAGATGTCATGAAGATAGCTCCCTCCAATTTTTAACGTGCACTTCCTCAGAGAGCAACAAGAAGACAGACGTAAAAGGAAAATCAGGCACATTAACCTGGTCTGACGTCAATGCAAGGACAGGAATAAAAGTATTTTGACTTATGCTCTGCAGAGCTGAATAGGAATGCTGGCCACCAGGACAGTGGACAGACAGAAAACAAAGATGGACTGAGAGTGATCACACATGGGTTGCTACAGCACAGTTCTCCCTCTTTCACTGATTTGGTCAGCATTGTCACCCTATACCTGAAAAAGGGCTTGCTCCAGAGAGCAGAGCATCTATGCAACTGAGCCACAGGGATGGTGAGAGAGAGGGAAGGATAAGACCTGGAGCCCCTAAAAATCATAGAGCAGAAGTGTCAAAGAGATTTGCATTAACGCCTCATTTCACAACTATAAAAATTGCCTCAGATTCCTGCTGAAAGAGTCTTGTATTCCTGCCTGGGCTTACAGTCCCTAGTGCAAGACCTGCAAGTAAAAAGGAGCTGGCTACGCTGACCTGTAAAAGTCTTGAACATTTTAGATAAATCAGTACAAATGTCCACAGGACTATTACAATTTCACAAGCAATGGCTCATCTGCTGACCAGAAAGGAAAAATTGAGCTCCCTGCAGTGAGCCTGTTTTGATTTCAAAAGAAACTTAATAGCTTTATTCCTACGAAGCAAATACAGAGCAATCAGCAGGGCTGGGTATGCTCTACTCTCTTCCAAAATCTTGTAAGCAACAAATGTCTGCAAACATTACCAGCTGAAGGGTTCTGATGTTCTGCGCAGTTGCAGGATTGTATCCCCTGCTTCTTCCATGTTACGTGGATCTTTATGACTGTGCAGGTTTCTTAACGGTAATTTTTTTCCTCCAGCACACTTGTGAAGCAAAATGGAGTAAATAACTTCACATTTTTATTTAATAAAGAAGCTGGAAGTTATTAAAGTTTATGCAGCATTTTAAGTGGTTAAAGGTTTTATGACAACATTTTCTCTTTACTAGACAAAAAAAACCCCCACAACCAAATACTCAGAGGTCATTCTTTACTAACAAGAAATAAAAACAAAACAAATGAAGACTAAAGGGAAAAGGTGAGTTTTTTTCTGTGACTCACGATTGTCATTACTAACAAAAAATTATTAACTTGGGACAACACAATTCAGCCTCAGTCAGGGGAACTCATAGTTCGGCTTCTATTCAAATATCCAAGTGCAATTTGCAACTGTAGTTATGAAAGGGGACATTATTTTCTTCATACATTTAACTCTACTTGCTCAAAGACAGACTGACGAAGCAATTAAGACAGACGTATTATTAATGCTGGTGTAGAATTTACAGGCTGTGTTAAGAAGTTTGGTATTTCAATGAGGTGTTTAAACACAAAAATGAGAACTATGTAATTAATACAAAAATATCACTTAAGAACGCTGTCAAATCAGATTACTCATTACATTATCACTAACAGTAAGAGAATTGTATATGCATTTTTCTGGCTGCGCATTGTATATTCTTCAATGGCTTTCCTCTGCAGAGCTCCCATATCATATAGACTCCAAACTTGGAAATATTCAGGCGCTTTTCTGGAGAATAGCCTCATTGACTGATGCAGCGTTTAACCCTTATAAATGTTAGAATGATTGCCTGTTGGTGGGATTGGACCTCACTGAGCAAATTTTCCAAATTGTAAGTGCATTACACATTTTTACTGCTGCTTCTGGGTTTGCCATTACACTTCTCTCCCTCTCCCATCTAGTTTTATTGCCTTCAATAGAAATATCACAACACTCTGAGATAAATAATTAATTTAATTATAAACTAACTGTAACTTAAGAGAAGACCCTCCAGTCACTTACCTCAGATCATGTGAGTGTTTCAAGATGGAATTGTAAATCTTCTTTTTTCCCCCCCTCTCACAGGAGATGTTGCAGCCTTTTTTTTCTGATGTTTTGCGTTAAAACTTTTTCCCTGTGCTTCAGGATCTTAAACAAAAACAAAATAAGAAACACTCAGAATGAAAACGTCGTTTCAAGCAACTGGTAGGTGGCACAGGGGAAATCCCTGACCTTTCTCTGATGTATATTTCATCATCTAAAGCAAGTGTGATAACTACCCCCTGCAGATGCAGCACAAACGCTCTTTAGTGGGCTGTACTTTAAAAAAATAAAATAAAATAAACAAAAAAAGACCCTCCCGCACACAAAACAAACAACATAAAACCAACCACCAAAATGCCACTATTTTAGACAATTCCAAAACATATTCTTTTTTAAACCTACAAGTTACTACACTGTGAGTATTCATTTAAAGCACAAACTACTATGAACTAGACTCTACAAATTCATGAAGATGAAAAGGGAAGAAGGTACAGACATACATATAAGAAGAAAAAATCATTACGTAAAAGTACCAAACTGTTACATTGGAGAGCAATCATTGGTTTTATTACTATTACTACCACTATTATTATGACTAATAATACATATATGGCCAACAACGTAAATCCTCACTGAGTTACTCTAGTGTTTCTGTAGTAGAGGCATGGGGAAGCAGTGCCTGTGCTGGAGAAGCAATGCAGCATTAGCACTACAAAACCCAGCCCGTCTGAGAGAGAGGAAGGAAGGGAGGAGGAGCAACAAAGCAAATGAGTAAGAGAAACTGGCAGGTTTCTAATACAATCAATTCTGACATTCTCCACCATCACCAAAAAAGGTCCGAAACGTTTTGAATTTTCAGCGAGTGCTGCTACCACTTTCTCGCAGTGCCTCGTTTCACCCTCCTCCCTTTCTCATACCTGCAAGCAAGGCAGGCCAGGAGCTGGCTGGGTACGTAAGCCTCCAAACCAGGCTCTGTCAGCAGGAAAATCCCCTGGCTCCAAGAAGCAAACGCTGCCAGCCAGTGCAGAGTTCACCTTCCCTCTGAGAGTACACTCTTGGATTTGCACAGCCCCTCTGGATTACAGGCATCTCAGTTATTTCTATACAAACAGTTTTTTAGGACCAACGTCTATACTCATTCTTGCTCTGTAAAAAGCCTGAAAGACAAACAGTTCCCAGGGCTACACCTGTGACTACCCCATTGAAGCCAACAAACTTTCACAACACAGCAGAGGAGGAATTGGCCTCGAGTGTGTGTAAACCAGACGGCTTTGGTTTTCTTCCTCAACTAGGACAGACAGCACTGAAAAAATATTTTCCAATGCTTTTAATTAAGAAATAGAGACATTATCCACAGCCTTCTGTGGCTGCACGTACTTCAGAAAACAACTTTTTCTAAAACTCAGTCAGGAATTCGGTAGTACAGGTTTCTAGATTGCAGTTCATTCCTACACAGCTCCCAGAGAAAACAACCTGAAACTCAAAGCAAAGACCAGCACACAAAAGGGGAAAGGTGAGCTTCCCTTGACACAGGCACAGAGGCTGCACCTAGATGACTACTCCCTGAAGCTGCATGCAGTACAAACAAATCCAAAATACTGTTTAAATCACCCTGCTCCCCAACAACACCGTGCTTGTTCCTGCTTACGTAGTGTTGCTGCTTGCTTCAAGGAGCCTGCTCTCACTCAGCATGAGTAAATGTTTCAACAGCCAAGCCTACAGACTTTGCAGGAAGAGGATGAAGCCCTCTAAAGCTGTGACACAAATCCAGAGAAGGCTGGAAGTTCAAAGTGAAACGAGGACACACTGTCCATGACTCATGCCACCTAGAAACTATTCTTAATTTAAGAAAAAGTGTTAAAGAGATTGTTTTACGCAGTGTCGCCCCACTCAATCAACTAGGTTCTGCCTCTTTTTTTTTTCCCCAACTCAAATGCAAGTTAGCCATGGATTCTGTTTTTAAATTAAAATCATCATTAAATCCTCCTGTTCCCAGTTAACATTTTTAATGCTCTGTTTAAAGAGATAAATAATATTTGAGGAACAGATACCCAGCTATCCGACAGGCTTTTTGTGTGACCAACAAGCAAATGCTTTGTGACACCTCCTGAAGGGCTGAAATAGCTTTGAATGACACTGAAGCTTCTGTAGTGGAACTGAAGTGTGAGCATGTGGCAAATAACGCACACAGTCACTTAACCCCCACTTTCCTCTGCCTCAGCTTCCCCCTTCCACTACAACAAAGATCTCAGAAGACTGCTGTGAGTACAACAACCATACCGATTTGGTGGATAATCTGGTAATGTGGACAAAGTTCAGAGATCTCTTTAATTCCACGAGGCTGAAACTTCACATTCACAGAAACAGACCGTGTAACCCAAAATGAGGAGCAAGTCATCTGCCTGCCTCCCTGAAACAGTTTTGCTGGATAGTTATTTCACAAATACAACTGTCTTCTCCTGGGTGCTCTCAGCAAGCGTGGGGGAGACTGAATGAATTCACTGTAGTCACACAACAGCTTTACAGCTGCTGAAAAGAGGCCTATTGTAACCCTGAATTTTACTATCTTGAGTAGCATACATTAACTTGCTGCACAGCTTGCACTACCCATCTGATCCTTACAAAAACAGGGGCAAGCAAATCAGGGTTTGTCAAATGAAAGAGATTTAATTGTGATGGGGGAAATTTTCTGGTGTTAAAAAAAAAAAAAAAAAACACACAATAAACAAAACAATCCAACAACAAAAGAAACACACAAAACCCCACAAACAAAACCAAACGTGCAAAACAACAGTAACAATTCATACAGTAGAGGATAAAACATGTCAACATTCAGCATAACAAAAATACTTTAAACTGGTTCTGCCTGGTTTTGGGGGTTTCTTTTTGCTGCAGCATGATACTGTGAGCCAAACTTGACAGTCACACAGGAGGCCTGCCATAGACACATGTGCTCTTCCTGCAGTCACTGTCTAGTCATGTCTTGCACCCCTGTGCATTTATGGTATTTGCTCAGTAATCTGAATGGTAGCAAAACCAGCTGTGAACTCTTAATACAGAGCTATTCAGCCACACACACAAAGCCTCACTCGACAGTCAGATAATGCTGGACTTCGCAAAAAAACACATGAGGGGATTTGACAGCTTCTTTCTAAATGTCTTGATTTTTTTCCTGTAGTATCTGTCGAGTCAGGGAGGAAGAACAGTCCTGAATTAGGCACATTCCTCCCAGCATTCAACTACTCGGCTCTCCCCCTTCTGGAGAAATGAATGTAGCTTCAAACAAATTAAAGGAGTATTTTGTCAGCCCTTTCATTCTTCCCAGTGCAATAAATGAGGCAGCGCTCAGCTTCTCCAGCACCCAGCAGAGTCAGATTAAGGCTCACTCTGAAGTACAAATCCTCCTTCCTCTTCCCACAGATACAGCACTGACCTTGCCAGCTGTGAAGAAGCTGAATTCAGTCAGGGTGCCCTGAGAACTCACAGCATGCTATACTGCTAACCCCCAAGAATGAAATGATGGTCAATCAGCACACATCTCCCCAAAACATGGTGCTTCCCTCAAAAGCTACAAGAGTGGACAAAAATAAGGGGCCCCTTTGCCTTCTGACTTCAGAGATGCAAGAATACACTAGGTGCTGGGCTGGGCTGAACTCAGAAGGCTGAAATATTTTGCTTTTCAACAAAAGCCAAAGCAGACAATAGCCCTTGCTTTGGCAGCCTGGGACCTAAAGAAAACCTCAGTTATCCTGAGAGTAGTAGCCTGATAAAATGCCACCACTGGGACTTCTCATTTCCCCCAGACTTCCTTCATTTCACAGTGATGCCTCTTTCAAAAGGCCAATGGATCTGAACATGCTGAGCTGATTTTCCATTCCAGTCAACTCATATATATGCTATGCTAGGACGACTCTGATCAAAACCAACGAAAAACCACAGCAGTGGAAACAAAGAATCAAGTAAAGAAAGAAATGAAACCCCAGGACACACACTACAGAGAAAGACTTGGCTCTGATCTTTTTAACTGGGACATGCTCATCCCCCTCCATGCCTGGGCAGCAGATGGGACTGCCAGGGTTGCTTACCACCTGCAGGGCAAGCGGTTCTGAAGGTGGACCTGGACAAAACCACTATCGTACTACATGTGATGGGATAGAGCCAAAGCCAGCCCAGAGCAAAGTGCATTGCTAAGATATAGTCTCATTTTGGGACAGGGTATGAAGGATGAAGAAATGCCAGCACTAGGCTCTCTGTGCATCTCCCAGTCACAGGAACAGGAACTCTTCTATTCAAGGAACGAACCTGCTGCCTTCCTTTGCCTCTGCCTGGTATCTGGCAATCTCAGGCACACATTCCTGCCAGGTATGTTTTATTTTTCTTGCCTTCTGCTCATAATCATGAAACTCCCCTCTGTCCCTAACAGCTGAGGGTGATTTTCTCATATGAATTTGGAGCGATGACACCTGCCCCACCCTCACTGCCCCATGCCTTAACATAGACAGTTTATCCAAGTAGTGTCAGGTCTTTCCAAGTTATAATCACCTCCAGCCTCACCAGATACTGACCTCGGCATCTCTCTGCTACCCTCTGAAGTGCCTCCTTATCGCAGCGTCTTAAGCATGACACGAAGGCCTGAGAGACACTGACTGCACCATAAGTCAGGGGCCCCATCCTGCCATATGGCTGCCTTCAACCCTCCTCGGCGTCTGGTTTCTGAAAACCAGGAGCATAAACAGAGGAAGAGCTGAATACTGTCCCCCAGTGCTCTCACTGGCCAAGCTGTGCTGGACAGTAACCCCCTTCTGTAAAGCTTCAGAGTGCTGTCCCTGAAGAGCAGCAGGTGAGCATCTCTCTGGTAAAGGGCATGCAGAGGTCACAAACAGCTGCTAAGAGGGATGGCTTGGTCTACAACACCCAGGTACATTCTTGGGCTGCATCAAAAGAAATGTGGTCAGCAGGCTGAAGGAGGTGATTCTGCCTTTCTACTCTGCTTTAGTGAGACCTCACCTGAAATACTATGTTCAGCTCTGGAGTCCTCAGCGCAGGAAAGACATGGACCAGTTGGAGTGCATCCAGAGTAAGGCCACAAAAATTATCAGAGGGATGGAACACCTCTACTGTGAACACAGGCTAAGAGAGTTGGGGTTGTTAGCCTGGAGAAGAGAATTCTCTGGGGAGACCTTATTGCGGGCCTTCTAGTACTTAAAAGGGTTTGAAAGAAAGATGGGGACAGACTTTTTAGCAAGGCCTGTTGTGACAGGACAAGGGGTGAGGGCTTTAAATTAACTGAAGGAAGACTCAGATTAGATAGAATTCAACTTAGAAACTCAAATTAGATTAGAAAGAAAATTTTTACCATTAGGGTGGTGAGACACTGGCACAGGTTTCCCAGAGAAGTCATAGATCCTGCCCCTGGAAACATTCAAGATCAGGCTGGATGGGGCTACAAGCAACCTGATCTAATTGAAGATGTCCCTGTTTACTGCAGGGGCAGGTTGGACTAGATGAACTTTAAAGGTCCCTCCCAACCCAAGCCATTCTATGACTCTGGGTTCTTCGAGTGAAGGGCTCTAGGAAAAAAAGATGACATTTCATGTTCTTTGGGACAGATGAGTCTGGTATTTTTTTTCTATTACCTTCTGCTTTACTCCCTTGGCTCACTTACCTTCTAGATATATGAGGTTAGATTTTGAGATGTAGTTATTTGCTACTATATAGAAAGACTGAGCAATCAATATTCCTTATACATGCACACATCTCCAGTGACACAAAAGTACAGGACATTTCAGCAGAAACCTGTGGTGACCTCTCTTGTAAGGAACTTTGGAGGCCTCACCGTAAGTTTTTTTTTAGAACAGAAATCTGACTAACCCACAACCACCTTGGTATCCCTGTAGTTTGGTCTTACTTTTTGAGATCAGCATGATTATGCCAGCAACTTCTACTTCCTTTTCTTCAGCACAAATTATAACATGAGCACTTCAGCAAATACTAGGTTTAGTAGTACAGTCTCTGGGCTGCCAACTGTCAGATCCAGAAAGCAGGACTGCCACATCTGCCAGACAGGCTCTCACACCTACTCTTTAAGGTAACATCATATATTTTTCCAAGTCATGATAGCAATAATATGACATTACATCACATTATACCATATGTTCCTTCTCTGCCTTGGGATACACATCACAATGAATCTACACACCTTTAAATAAAGGTGTCCAGTTCTGGGCCACTCAGTTTAAGAAAGATGTTTGGGTGCTGGAACGTATCCAGAGAAAGGCAACAAGGCTGGTGAGGGGGATGGAGCACAGCCCTGTGAGGAGAGGTTGAGGGAGCTGACGTTGTTCAGCCTGGAGGAGGCTCAGCGGAGACTTTATTGCTCTCTATAACTACCTGAAAGGAGGTTGTAGCCATGTGGGGGTTGGTCTCTTCTCCCAGGCAACCACTGACAGGACAAAAGGACACATTCTCAGGCTGTGTCAGGGCAGGTTTAGGCTGGATGTTAGGAAGAAGTTCTTCACAGAGTGATTGGCATTGGAATGGGCTGCCCAGGGAGGTGGTAGAGTCACCATTCCTGGAGACCTTTAAAAGGAGACTGGATGTGGCACTTAGTGCCATGGGTTAGTTGATTAGAAGGTGATAGGTTAGACTCAATCTCGAAGGTTTTTTCCAGCCTGGTTAATTCTGTGATTCTCTGAAAGGATGCCCAGACAGTAACAACCAACAACCCCAGTTCAGTGTAGTATCTGACTGTCCTCTTCAATTTAAGGGCATGAGCAATGGCATGAGTAGCGGCATATACTCACGCTAGCAAGTCAGGTACAAATCACTAGAGACAGGTCGCTCTTGGTTAAGAGTCTAATGTGCACTTGGTATTGTATAAGCTCCTTAAAGAAGACACGATCCTTCTTTCTAACTTCTCAAAACGGCCTTCCTTCCCTGAGGCCTACTCACACCACTGCTCACTCTTAGTAGTAAGTAAGTGCACTTACTACTTTCTCTACAGACAGGACAGAAGTGGTGAGTGGCTGGGCTCTAACCTCCCAGCTCAGATAAGCCAATGCTGTCTTATGTCTCCCATACAGCCCTGGTCGTATCACTTGTGTGTCTGTCTCAGGCTCCATTTGCCATCCGCAGAACATGGGAAATGAGTGACAACACTGTTGTGGTTTAGGGCAGAGGTATAGTGGAAACGTAAAAATACTACGTTTATTAGTAAAGTGTGGGAGAAGTAATAGGTAGTCAGGACATTATCCCTTCTTAAAAGGCCAAGTAGCCCCATAAGCAGTGGAATCCATGGAGGATGGTTTCTCTTAACTCTGCCTCTCAGGGCAACAACGACTCACAATCCTGTGTGCTCTCACATCTCTGAGAAGATGGGCAAGCCTTTCCTCCAGAAAAATCACCAACTTCTGTCATTGCCCTATACCTAACTGTTTCACAAAACTACTGGGAGTTCAAGGACTTCATGATTTCAGCTCATCTGTTAAATTTTGCTAGAGCTGGGCAGTGGATTCCAACGTTACTGCAGGGAGACAGAAAGTGATAGCATGCTCCAGAAAGGAAACAAACTAAAATATCCATCTTGGCCCACACAAAATGATGTTGAACTGCCAAGAAAGGTAAACAAATGGATCTGATGTTAAAACTTGGAACCGCACCTCCAGTCCTGAAAGATTCATTAGTATCAAATTCAAGAGTAGTCTTGCCCAGGGAGGTTTATTTTATTTATGCTGGTTTGAAACATAGCTTTACTTTTACTTACTGTGAATTGTGTTCTACTTATAAATAACATTAGGTATGTTTTCTGAAGACTTTAGTTGGTATCTTTTCTCCATTCCGTTTATTTAGCACATTCAGTTTACTACTGTAGCTTGCTTGTGATATTACTAAGCTGCAACTACAGAAAGTGGGACAATATTTTGTTCCTATGCAAGACAAGAAAAGTGTATCTGTAGATTTAGGCACAGATAATTCAAATCTGCTTCAGATGACATAGGAAAAGTAGGTGTCTGGGATTTTTGGGGAGAGCTGAGATAGAGAAAGGGGTTTTCCCCAGAGTATCAAAATAAGATTTTTTTTCTTAATGTGATTCATAATATAAGCTAGATAATGACAACATCAGGAGCAAAGCTTAGTTTATGGAACATTTACAATGTTGTGGATGTCTTATTAATTTTGGTTAACTGAATTTGTAAACAGAAGAAACCCCCAAACTTCTGATTTGTTTAGGATATTGTACCTCTTTACAAACACAAGTATGTACTAATGTGGGCTGCACTGCGGTCTGATCTCTCCAGTATTTATTCAGATCCAGGATGAAACTGCTTTCAACCGGCAAATATTTGTCACGACAAATCTAGCACTCCAGAGTTCCTTTTTCCAGCACCAGCCAGTGTCAATTTTAATATTACCAACAAGTCTTTTCCAACATTCCTCAATCTTACATCTAGGGTTTCTTTTTGGTGTCTACATCTAGTGACTGCAACACCACGTAATTTTCCTATCACCACTGTTCTGCAGAAAATGAAAGTAACCCTTCAGCCAATCTCTGCAGGATGACCGAGGTTTGCAAGAAAACCAGCTCCACAATTTTCCTTCAAATAGGCAGAACAGACACGCTGCTTTCAGTAACCAGTACATTATTAGTAAGAGCCAATGATCTCTGCTTAACTGCTTTAAAAGAACTAGAGCAATGTCTAAGATCTACTAACTCCTTGTACTAGTCCCTTGGCTCATATTTTACGTTGAAGTGCTTGTGTCTCAATATAAACATATACTGAAATGTAATATAAACTAGAGAAATCAACTTAAGGCTGTAAGTAAAAAATAAGAGATTTTGGAAGTTAGCAAGGGCCATCATGCTCCTTTAGGTTTACACTAATCCCTGTGTCAGACCACACAATTTCAGCCTATATTCTATCCCCCCCACCATCCCATAGTGGAAATCATCCCTTCACAACATACAGGTGAGCAGCACTGAACTAACAAATTTGCAGAGTAGCATTTTCAGAAAGACATCCAAACCCTCTCTATAGAAAGGTATCATCCATCCGTCAATGCACAGTGTTCCTAGGCTTTTCCATGGTTATTACTGGGAATTTCTCATTAACTTTAAAACCAAATTCTTCTTCACTGTGAGAGAGTGAACTGTTCCCCCTGCTCTCCCAAGTTGCAGTGTGATTTTCACCAAGTGTTGACACTTTTGTACTATAGAAAAATGTTTAATTAAAGAAAAAAAATCCTTCACTCAGTATTTTTTTCAGAAGTGCTTTCCACATATGTTAAAAACTTCCTTAAATTAACATTTGCTATTTAAAATCTGTGTCTTTGAAAAATAACAGCAGCTGATCTGAAAAATAACGGCAGCTGATCTGCACACAAAAAAAAAGTGAGATATTTTAATTTGTTGAATCTTTTTGGAGCACTGAAGATTACTGGCATACACAAGCAAACGGACGTGGATTCCCTTCACTTCATATTCCATCAATATCATGAGCCACTTAGGAAGCAGAAAAAGACTTGTAATTTGGGGGGTTTCCTGTATGATAAAGTTTTGCTGCAAACTCTCCAGAATGACCCAAAAAGGTTCTTTCAGACACAAAACCATTTGTGTGTTTAACTTCAGGGGCTTCAGGAAATGAGCAGGACTGCTCAGATTTGCAAGCTAAACACCCACACAGACATTAACTACAATCCAGGCCAGCCAGCAGGACCCCTATGAACTGTCTGGAGTAGCTAAAGACACTCCTTGTCCCTTTAGCTCTTCCTCCCTTCATATTTCCAGGAGCAAGAAGGAGGATAAATGGGCCTTCTATTTGTCCTAATCACCTGTTAGTCACAGTAGTCTGAAAAGCAGAATGACACATCCACTCAGTTTGACTGTTTCCAGTATTTATAGTATTTCTCCAGGACTTTAAAGTAGCTGCCAATTATTACTTGAGTTTCGCATGCAGAAGTTCATGTATATGAAAAAACAGGATCAAACAATATGCAGCTCATTATAGGAAGCTTCTAACTCCATTCCCTGAGTTAATACTTTGTTTTTTATCTCCTGGAAATATTTACCACACCACCTGATTACGTAGTATTTTGAAAATACAATTATGCCATCAGTCATTCCTTCTATGACAGCAAACTTGCAATTAGACAACTCCACAAGCTCTTGGAGTGCACCCAGGCAGGCACGACCCAGCCCCAAATGTCAGCACAACACAATGAGACTACCCAATCTTTACTGATCTTAAAAGCAATTCTAGCGATGAAAGAGCTCACGCTCTCAGAAACATGTTAAAACCTACTGTCAGTCCTTCTCTCCTCTCTCCTCTAGTTCACTTTTGAGCTTTTAATCCTCACACAAAGCAGAACCAAGGATTCGGTCCTTCACACATGCAGAAATAAACTTCCAGGCTGCTGTTAGCCTTGGCTGCTAAGAGCAGGATCTTTTGGACTGCATTGGCTCAACATAATTTGCCTTACTATCACTGAGAGACACACACTGCTTAATGACCTTGAGAAATCTACCGCTAAACTTTTACATTCATCTTCATTTCTGTCTCTCCTATCCCACTTTCAAGCCTCTCCCTACACAAAACTGTAGCAAACTAGCAAGCAGAAAAGTATGACATTACAGCATATGTATGAAACTCATGCTGCTCAGCATGGACTTGCAGTCTCATATCTATCGTAACAGTTCAACAGCTCCTCCAATGCTAAACAGCTGGTTTCCTCTCTGTTGATCTGATACGCTATCTTGATGCACATGATACGGGATTTGCCCAAGTCTGCAACTCATTCAGAAAGCCAATGTAAATGCCACATGCCACTTAAGATCCAAATAAGGCTTTAAAACATTAGCCTTAGAGTGCATAAGCCTCATGCCTGACTCCTTCAGAGCAGAGAGCATCACTTGAATAAGCCTTTCTACTGCTGAAAGTCTCAACCCAACTGGTAGGTGCAAGTGGCACGAGACAGGTACCACAGAGGACTGTTCTTCTGCATCTCCTCATGATGTAGAAGGGAACTGCAATTGGTCCCACAGAGATCTGCACAGCATCAGCAATTTATTTATACAGTTCTATCAGCCTGAAACTCTGCATAGAAACTGCAGCCATCTCTTGAGCTCTCAAACTGAGGAGGGGTGGATGTCTCCAATTCTGATTTCTATGGTGTTCCTTGCAAAAATGACAATCATTGTAATTTTGCGTGGGGGAGAGCTCCCGGCATGTTCTGCACATCCTTCTCTACATCAGCTTCAAGATTCTTACACCTCAAGGATTATCCGCTTTGTCATTTGGTTTCAGATTCCACATCTCTGATTTATAATATGGCCACCCAAATTAAATCCAGGATAACATTTCCCCACTAGGTTCAATTAGTGAGATGGCACTGCAGCTTTCTCTCTTTTTTTTTTTTTTTCTTAAACACATGTCAACAATAAAACAACAACAAAGAGTCATTTAGAGTCATACTACATGCAACTGTCATTTTTAAGACTTTCCTGTGCTATTATTCAGGGCTTGTGGTGACAATATAACCCCCAAGACTGAAACTTGAGTGGTTTATATGTCATCAGAGCTTTGGATAAAAATGCCACCTTAGAAAGTGGAACCATTTAATTTTTTATAATACTTTTGTACCGGTGTAAAGCTTTCACTTAATTTAAAACAGTGACTTCTTTTCTTAAGGTATTTGTATCTGTCTGATCTCCTACAAGTATCTAGTTCTTCAGATCTAATAGTGCTTGAGTACTTCGGAGACATTTTGCTAGGGCTTATTAATTAGAATTCCTACAAACCTTTAGAGTTTGGATGTGGTCGGTGTGGGTCTGGTTTGGGGTTTTTTTCCCTTTTTTTCTTTTTTCTTTTTTTTTTTTTTTAAACAAAAAACAAACCAGGGAACCAGCATTGCAAATGCTAAACTGGAAATCCCCTACTCCAAATCACACCGTTTTTCTATGAAAAGGCATGGATTATGTTACGTTACTTGGTAACAGCTGCCTGAGGAGTGGCTGGTACCCTTAGGTATCTATTCAAACACTTGTCCACCAGCTGTGAAACAAAACCAGACAACGTCTTAGTTCCAGTAGAAAAGCTAAGGCCTGCTGAAAACTCACTGTGAAGGAATGTTGGGACTCAAATTCATCATAGCCACAGTTGTAGACATTTCAACTAGTTACAGAGTACTACTAAATACAAAACCAGAACTTCATTACTGACTTCCTTAGTATTGAAAATGCTCATAAAAATGGAATGTTACCAGAGTAAAACACATTAAAAAGTCACAGGAATGAAAACTGGAAGACTTGGTTAATTTTACAGCAGTCTTCCATCAGCTTGTACTTGTCTACTGCAGCTTCAGTGTGAATGAGGTCCTCAAAATCGTACCTGGTCACAGCTTTAGGTGAAATTAAATGCTTGAAAGGGACAGAAGGTAAGGAAATATTCAGGTTTAGTAAACTAAACTCTAGCAGCATTTCTACTAGTTAGGAAAAATCCCATAGTAGTTTTGTAAATTTTCATCACCTCTAGCAGTTTTTGAATAATGCAGTGGTCTTTTTGGCAGCTCCATAAAGCTGTAAGCTGCACAAGAAGTCCACCAATGCCTCAGCACTTCCTGGGGCCTCAGAGCAGTGGAAGAGCCTTGCAACACAAGCAGAGATTAATCATTTTCTAATCCCAAGTAATAAATAATGTATCCCACATAGTACATAAATTAAAGCTGAAATTCCATCCCAGTTCTGTGATGACACCAGAAGCCCAAGATGGAATTTCAGCCTCGTTATGACCACTCAGGATACGTATTATTCCTAAAACTATGTTCTGAGAGCTGATAATGAACTGAGAAGCTCTAAAGGCTTAACCAAAAAGAAGTAATGTGTAATTACAAGCAGAAAGCAAAATTATTAAGTCAAATACTGCTAGCAGAACTTGCTAAAGCAAGCAGTAAATCCTCTCCCTGAAAAACCCATTCAGCATATTTGTAGCAAGGCAAGCAACAAACATTACCACTATAAAAAAAAAAAAAAAAATTAAGTGATTCTAGTACAACCACAGAACAATGTTCTCATCACAGTAAACTGAAAGAAGCTACACGTTAAAGACCGGGTTCGTACATTAGAGAGTCATTAGAATGCTGAATAGAATTCCTCCTACAGCCATACATAGTTTTTCACTCACAAATCAAACAAGTATCCTACAGGTGCACAACAAGCACAAAACAACAGGAGAAAGTCACAGTATGTCCCAAATCTGCATTCCTATTTGACATGAAAGCAACTGAACAAAGGAAAATGCTCACAATGAGAAGCGTTTCATCCTTATAATGAATACATATACACTGCTTACATATTGTAAATGATCTAAAAAAACTGCATCAAGAACACAGTCCTACTCTTTTTACTGAAGACAATTAAAAAAAAACCTTATGAAGGCTATAAAGATATTTTACAATTCTAACAACAAGTGTTTTAATGGAAATAAATTTAGAAATATGAAAACAGAGAGAGACAAAACAATCATCTGGAGCTAACTGCTACTTTCACCGTGGACTTTTGCTACCAATTCCTCGGATTTGCTAAAGATTTCAAGTAGGTCTCGAGCCAGTTTTCTTTGAAACACGAAGAAAATAACTTCCTGATCATTTTAAGAAGAAGGCACCAAACTATACAGGATTGTCTCTGGCCTGGAGTGCTTCCAAGCTCTGAACTTTTTTGCATATGATATTATTCATAAATTTATCTACTCCCTGTACCTTCCACCACATTCTTCATAATGTGACACTCTGAGTCACATTCACTCTCTCTTGTTCTCTTCCATAAAGTTTCTAGCTTACATAGCTGTAAAGAAGGGAAAGCCTGAAGATTCCAACAAAAAAGTCAAATAAAATGGTGCAGGAAGTTAGTATTTTTCAAAAGCTGCAATATTTAAGCTTAGAGTAACTGCTTGTGAATATCTGATGCTTTGCCACAACCCACAATATTATCTGTTCCTTACCTCTCAAGTCTTCCTCTTTCTACTTCCCCTTCTTATAAAGTATTCACACCTCAGCACCAGGAATTAACCTTTCCTACATTCCCATTTGAGTACCTTAACGGCAACGGCCTTATACTTAAAGGACACTCACAGAAGTACCTAGTGACTTTTCTGTTCTCTTTTAATCACTTCGACAACCAGCAACATTTCAAATCTGAATGGAACTATTTACGTGCCTACAGCTGTACTTAAGGACACACATTTTCCAAGAACTTGTTTTTTCCCCTTTTCCCCTTCATGACTATTCAAACAAAAAGGTATCCAAAACCATGAGAAAAGGACAAAGAAAGCAAACAAATTGATGCCTAAAGCTCATGCCTCCATGGTATCTCCACAAGAAGCGTATCATCACCTCTAAATAGCAACCTGAAACCTACTCAAGAAACTTACGTAAGTCGTGACTCAAGAATCAAAGCAATAAGTGTCAAAACATTCAAAGACACAGTACCCTCTGCTCCTAGTAGTAAAGGAGTAACTGCTGAGAATATGCAAAGCAGAACCTTGCACTGAAGAAAAATATCAGTCGTAGAGATCCACAGACTCACAGAAGAGATAGTGTTGGAAGAGACATGCAACGATCATCTATGCCGGTCCCTCCCTTGCCATGGGTGGGGACATCTTTCATCAGATCAGGTTGCTCAAAGCCATCTACTCAAAACCATCCTCACAGAAGCTAAGCTCACACTTCAGTAACAGTAGTAGATTAGGAGAAAATTTTTAACCAGATGCAGTCTCGGAGGTGTCTTATGTCTCAAATAATGTGATGCAAGCTCCAGAAACAACGATAACCTAAAGCCCAGTGTATACTCCCATCTGCCTTTTACTATGAGCTCAGAGAAAGAGAAGGCTCTTAGCTGGTAGGTTATATTGCTTGCAAGGCACTGTTCATAAGAAATGGCAATCTAACACGGAGACTAAAAGGTGACCCTGTAAATAAATGTCAGCTGCAAAATCGAATAGCTCTCCTGCCCTGAGCTGAGCAAACACTGCTATATTGACAATGTAAGCAAAATGCTGAGAAGAGAAATAAAGCTGCAATGAAAAATAAAGAAGGAAAGAACCTCTAGGATTGAGTGAGAGGGAACAGAGAGAGAAAAGGCACATAGGAAATTTATGTTAGTGCAAGTCTGACCAACTCAGGCTCTTTCCATGCTCATCACCACACCATCTGTGCTTAAGTATAAATGGAAGGGTTCCCTAACATCTTTTCTTTCTTTGTGCAAATAACATATCCGTATGCATATATTCTGAGGACTATGTGACATTGATTCTTAAATTAATCTCCAATGATGTTTATACAATACACACCACATTGATACAGAGCCTCCTTGCATTGGTCAGACAAATACATAACTAGACACCACTGCTGAGAATGCTTTTCTTCTGATCTGGGAATTATGTTACTATACTTGAACTCTAAATTTAAAGACATAATGTACACCAAAGACTGAGCACCAGCCTCTTAATTGGTTTTGCTTTCTTGGTATTAGCTTGACACACAAGACAAGACGCAGGTAAGGACTCACACCAGCAGCAATGAAAATTGCAGTGCTTGTAGCCCAAGGAGGGAAGCAGGACCTCAGAATCATGTAATTCTAATAAGGAAGAAAAAGTATGATTAGAGAGTCCCTATTTCTAACACAGCAAAACTCAGAGAAACACCAACACTGGTCACAACTAACTGTGTGGTGCATAGGTGTGGGCTTTTCACCACAGAGGATTCAAATTTCCCTCTTGAAAAACTGAAGGAGAATTTTTTTTTCACCCCACAATATTTTAAAAATTAGTTAATCCTACCAATTTAAAAATACTGATTGCCAACGACTTACAAGGTTGTTCTGATACAGGCATTAAGAATTCAAAAACAGAGCCCTTGCTACTCTTCAGACTACTAGTGGTGATTTCTTCTTGACAAAATATAGGACAAATGAACATACCGCTAATGCATACTGTGTTAATTATTCTGCGGTGCTATGTAGTAACCCTGATGTAAGTTCAAACTGATTGTAACAGATACAGTTAGAAACACTATTATATGTAGCTTAAATTCGTATCCTGTCAAGTTTGCAGCTATAGCATGTGAGGACTGAGCTGTGAGGCTGTGTTACTGCCTAAATCATCTCACCTTACGCTATTAGATTAAATACTCCCAGGAACTAAAACACTGTAGAGGGGTGAAGTTCAAGAAATCAATTTCAGCAGTATTTTGTAGACTTAAGCATAGCTCCAATTCTCCATTATTGATACCAGTTCAATGAGCCATATCTACACTCTAAGGGCACAGGCAGACTTAAAAAGTCAACTGGTTAGTGTACAGCACTGAGAATGCCAGGGCAGACACTTACAGACAACATGCTGCCAAAACCAAAGCTTTAATTTAGAGGAAAGAATTCTGGCCTCTGGAGCTGCAAGAACCACGCTAAGATAGGAACTTGGAGTACGTGGATAAACAGAAGCAATGTTATGAGTGATTTCCAAAACTCATCCTCCCATGGCGTTACCAAAAAGCAGCTGAGTGAGCCGAGAAGCAGCAGTCAACTTCCACCAGGGAACCCTGCAGGGCCCTGCAACTGGGCAAAGCCCTGCCTGCTGCTCGGCACAGCTATTCAGGATACCCAAGCCCAGCCTGCAGCCCATAGGCCACAACGCTGACCCCCAAAACACCTGATCCGGCCTCCTGCCCACTCCCGCCTACCCAACCTCCAGCATCCTTCACCCCTGGGAAAGCGTGGCAGGGGCTGCCTCATTTCGGGACACTTCTACCTCAACTCCTGCAAGCTGATGGCAAATCACGGGCTGTGCTTCAAGCAGGGTTTGATAGCAAACCCCTCACACAGCAGAGCTAACCCACAGCAAACTCCACCTGTCAGAAGACAGCCAGGGTCCAACCGCTACTGCTGCCACTCAAAAAGGTGACAATCCACATCTGAACTTAGACACACATAAGCATATAAACTATACCTGTAAGATCTTGCTATAAAAACACATTCATGTGCATTTACACTACCAACAGGTTTTTTTGCTTCCTGCACACTCCCAGCATTTCAAACAAACAAAAGAAAAACCAAACCACCACCTCTGTTGGCTGTCCTCAATCATTAATCATATTAAACTAACAAACATTCTGGCACCAACACTGTTTAAACAGCCTTCTCTCCACCCAAAATCCACTGGGAAATATTTTCACATGTAAGATGACCATCCCACAAGCCTGCTATTGAATGTTAATCTAAACTGAGTCCCTTCCAGCCACCATAGTAAAGAGTCACTCTTTGGGAGGGTGAGTGCAGAAAGAAATGAGAAAGGGGCCTTTAAGATGAAATAAAAATAGACTTCCTTGATCCCACCATGACATGGCCCAGACATTCTCCCTGTGGGGGAAGAAAGTATTTCTTACTGCAGTTTAGAGTTTTTGTAACATTTTCTTCTTTTTTTTTTTTTTTCTTCTATCCCCTGTGCAACTTTGCTTCCTGAAGAATGCTTTATCTAAAAGACATGACATTTGGCAACCCAGCTCTGCTGCTTTGTGAAATTCTTTTGGCAAGTGCCCTACGTGCTGACTGCATTAAGCACATCAGTGTATTTATTTATTTATTTTATTTAGGCAGAAGTCAGAGGGAGCAAAGCCACACAATTAACATGCAGAGCAGCACTGCTTCATCCAAAAAGCAACAAAACAGGAGAGGAGTTGAAGATGAAGGGAGGGGCCAGCGCCTCTCCTATTGGGAAACCTAGTCATGGCAGAGGACATGGTTCTGCAGCCTCAAAGTGCTGCTGCTGCTCTGGGGCATATGTAGGGATTCTTGGATCTCAAGGCATTTAGTGAACATCAATTAATTAATTAATTAAGCCTCAATTCCACAACTAAGGCAGGTTTCATTACACACCTATTTTGCATATGGGTAAAATGAGCCACGGAGTAAAGCTAAGCCTGTACAAATCCTGCCCAGTGTCCTGAGGCAGCAGATGCACTACTTTGCTCTTGCCGAGGCAAGAGCTGCCTAGCAGTAACCAGCAGGAGAGCACAGCAGCAGATGCCCACACACTCATGCCCCAAGTGAAACCAGAAAACGAGGAAGTCTTCGCAGAAGGTAGTCTTCCCAAGGGTGCACCCAAAATGCATGACTGTGAGGCACACAGACCTCCATCGATAAGCACCAATCTCCTTTGCATTATGTCTCACTTCACTGAAAGGGTTGTTGAGCCCTGGAGCATCTACTCAGGGAAGTGGAGTCACTATCCCTGAAGGGATTTAAAAGTCATGTAGATGAGGTGCTGAGGGACACAGCTTAGCGGTGACTTGGCACTGATGGGTTATCAGCTGGACTTGATAATCTTAAAGGTCTCTTTCAATTGAAACTATCCTGTGATGCTTTGTTATGTGTTCAAGATGTACCTCACCACCACTCACAGCAAGTCAGGGACAGTACTAAGTGTATACACATCTGTGGTTATGTTCTCAAAGAGCTAAACCCTCCAAGGATTAAGGAATTCAATGAGCTTCCTACTCAGATGCCACATGTAGGGTAGGAGGACCATACATTTGTGGTTTGAAGTTCTTAGGCTTACAAGAAAACAAGATACTTCTCAGAAACCATGAAGCATTTTGCTTCAGGTCATGATTTGCCCCATGTATTTACACCAGAGAGGGACAAAGCTTGGCAGCACACCACCAGCAACAGCAAATTCATGGAACCATAAAGATTTCAAGCTAAATAGGAAGGAGAAATGGGAACAAGAGAATACATGACATACCTGATCAGAGACCAAAGCCAAGAGCTGGTCAGTCTCACAACCTTGGAAGGGTAAAGCTTCTGCACTTATCACATATCCTCTGATATTCTCAGGCCGAGTTGTTAGCAGCAAAGGGCCCAGTTCATTCAAGGCACTGTTCAGCAGACATACCACGAGGGAAATGCTGAAATATGGTCAAAGCCTTTGGCAGGAAGGACCTACTAAGTCTCTAACCAACATGAACCCCTGCAGATCAAGTACAGATATGACTTTTCTCTGAGAGCTGAGATAGTACTGAAGAGCGTGCTTGATCAGGCTGGTGCTGCTTCAAAAGCTACAACCAGGGCCACAGATAAATCTATAATACATGTAGCCTCTGGAAAATGCTCAAAAATAGCTGGGTCTTAAAAAATGTTACACATTTAACATCAAAGAGTGTTTTCTACATGCATCTATGAGACACAGATGTGTGTCCTTATCATTTGTGTGCACCCCAATTTAAAAAAAAAAAACAATTGCCATTACCCCATTTCCTGTTCTAAAACTTTAGGGAATTCCCTAGAGTTTCTGTCCTTTGTTTCTATGCCAATTTCTATGATATCAAAGCAGTCATAACAACAATATACAAGTCCAATTCTACAAGGTTTATTCAAGGCAAACAGATTTCAAGCAGACTGTCAGCTTTAGCCAAAGTTTGACATGACTAAGGGCTCAGGTCAGTAAGATACAGAAGTCAGTGTCAGTTTTAACTGTACACCAAACAACCTTTGTCAGTCATCTGCCCTCTATGGAGCATATACCAGACTCTCCTTGAAAAGGATTTAGGGATCTCAGCACTGAAGAGGACCAAAAGGACACAAATCTGTCTACAATGAAATCACTGGTAAAAATGCCCTCACCTGAAGCAAGAAAGGGAAACCTCAGGACAAGTTTTCTGAAGCTGTGGTTTCATTAACCCAACATGCAGCAAACTGGAAGTCCAGAGGCTTTGGATGCGTGTGCTCCATATCAAGATATGAAAGATGCATGTGTTGTCCCAACTCAAAATTTTACACCAAAACATTAATAAACATTTTTTTTTTCTTAGAAGAAAGGAAAATAAAATTCTCCACCAAATACATTTGTGAAGGCAAGTAAGAGGAACCAACGTATTTTAGGACAAGCCTGGCAATC
This sequence comes from Ramphastos sulfuratus, assembly GCA_013399055.1. NCBI lineage: Eukaryota > Metazoa > Chordata > Aves > Piciformes > Ramphastidae > Ramphastos > Ramphastos sulfuratus. The sequence continues at coordinate 207,900 of WBNM01041177.1, forward strand.
TCACTAGCCTCAGCTGCACAGTGAAGAGATGCTACAAAAGACAAAATTACACATCTTAAAACTTACTTATGGGTGGTTTACTTGAAGGGAAGGACAAGATTATGACAGAGGGGCAAGACTTAAAGGGTGGGATAGGACAGACACATGGGAGAAGGACAAAGCTAGGTTGTTCTGGGCTTGACACTTGTTGAGTGAAAAAACAAGTGTGAGTCAAAGTAAAGGTAACTGAAAGTGTGATGTGACTGCAATGGGGACCATACTGCATGAGTCAGCAGCACAGATAAAAAGGGTGATAAGAAGCAGCAGATGGGACATGTCTTTACTGAAACAACCCTGCAGGACACAGGACTCCTTTACTTTTATGAAACTGTCATGCCAAGCTGCCATGTGCTACCTTGTACGACACTTGTGATCTCATGAATCAAAGAACACCACTCACAGAGGCTATAGAAAAGCAGCAGGCAAACAGGTGCAGACAGATCCACGTGTGAAAAAAAAACCACAGAGAAGCAAAGCAACAGCCCCCCCCCCCCCCTTTCAACACACAGACCCTGATGAGTGCTCTGGGACACCACCCTCCAAACCACTCAGGCAGTGGGGTGGGGAGGAAGGGAAGGGGGGAAGGAAGCTGTCACTGGGATCACTGCATTCAACCTGGCTGGCAGCCAGCTTGTCCCTTCCTGCTAGTCAGACTCTGCTTTCCTGATGAGCAATGACAGCAAGAGGCTGCAGCATAGAAGCTCCCCTCAAGTCCCTTTCTGTCTCCCCAGCACGGACTTGGCAGAACCAGGAGGAAATCACAGAGCTTAAGCACATCCCAAGAATCCAAAAGGTTAGCTATTTGCAGAGCTGATTACCTGCAGCTCAAGTGGCTTTGTAAAAGTCAGGTTTAAAGCTCCATCTTTTTGTTCAGGATTGCAATCCCTGTTCTGCTGTGAGAGCAGAACATTTACCAAGCACCAAGTTCCTGGGTAGCAGAAATCAAACAGTCATACACAAGGCTGCATTACCTGCAAAATGCAGCAGCTGCCCTGACCACATAAATGACCTCCAGTGGAGGCTCCTGTGCTGTCAGGATCTCTATTCACAGCACTTTTGAACTGGTTAGGAAAGACAAGGGCACTCTGTCACGACCTCAGAGGAAACACAAGGCAAAGTTCAAATCACCTTTCATCTCACTTCTTGGCCAAAGTAAAATTATACCCTGCCTGTGAGGGGCAAGATGGAAAGTAAAATATTCTAATTTTAGACAGAAGATCCTGCTTCATCAGGTTCATCTAAGTTCTAAGAAACAAGCCTTGGCAAGGGTCTGCATTTAAGGGGCGTTAAGATGACTTCTTCCCTATTCTTTTAGTGAAGCTCATACCATAACCAGCATAAATCTAAACAAATATGCTTTAGCCACACACATGGCAACTGGTTTATTTGGGAGATAGTCCTTATATTGCGCACATATGTATATATATATATATAAAAAAAACATAACTTTTCCTGATCTGTCCTGCCAAAATAAGCATGTTGTGTCCAACTATTTTAGTGAAGTTAGAAGCTGTGTCCTACTCCCCCTGCTTCAAATGTCCTTAATAATGGATTTCAGAAGTTGGCAGGTATGCTGAGGAAGAGCAGTTGCTGAGGCTAACACACTGCACAGCAACAGATCTGTTGTAACAGATTAAGAAGCAGTAAGAGAGAGAAGAGCGAGCAGTACTTTCCTTCTTTACACACGTCCTTGCTTTCAAATGCAGCTTTATGGAAATAATGACAGTAACTGTGTGTCTAAAATAAAGCTGGACCCGGAGCCAAGGCTCATGCAGCCTGACTGACAGCAGAGCTTGGCTCTGCACTTTGCTCATGCACTTTCCTAACCCAAGCACGCGCCTTCCAAAAAGTAGGTAGAGGAACTTCTTACTCCCCTACGGACATTGTGAGCATTAGCAAAGGGGGAGGGAGGTCAGCCTGTAAGAAAAACAGTGAAGATAGTTTTCATTTCCTGTCAGGTTTAATCTCGTCTAGAAGCTTTTCTAGCTGCTACTTCCATTTTCTGGCCTGCCTGAGGAAGAACTGCTTTCTCAACTCATTCACAGAAGGTCCCTCTTAGCTGCCTGCAGTCCAGGTCTCTCATGCTCCCGAAATCAACCCCATCCTGGCTACCATTTGCTGGTTACAGCAGCACTGTGTCGGTCTGCACCCACAAACCACTGTGTCGGCCTCCCCTTTGTAGATCAATAAACTTCCACCAGCAATTTGTTTAACAACAAAGGAAGTATCCACAAGACTCACAGAAGCTGATGCACAACTTTTTTTCAGCTTAATCTTCCCATTACCCCTTGAAGAGATTGGCCAAGCAGAAACACCCTTATACTCATTTTACTGCTGGTTTTCACACTCTGTGGCTCTTTCATTTTCTTTGAACTCTTGATGTGAGTGCTTTTACATATTCTGCAGGTGATTCCTGAAATGCATTGCACAATTTGCATGGGTGTCAACTAACCCAAAGACAACTGGCAACAAACTGTGATCAAATTCAGAGGCAGTCTGAGTCAGAGGCTCAGTCAAGACTCTCTTTTCCTAAGCCTGGAGAAACTGTTGCCCCTATGTAACTCCCATCAAGATGCTTGCAGGCCTTCAGCATGGATGTTGTTAAACCATGATGAATCAACAAATCATTACTGATAGTTCTGCAAACACATTCATGTCTCCTGGCCACAGGCCCCTGGCAATGTGCACACTTGTGCACATCTGCTTTCAAAGAGGAGTCACCAGACACACTCATCTATCTAACTCAAGGTACACACAAGACACAGCTAGGGCAGGGTGACACCCTGCATCAAAGGTGGCCAGGGATGAGTGTTGAGCTAGGAGTGCAGAAGAGGAAGGTGTGATAGAGGGCAGAGTTAACTGTCCTCAGCACATGCCAAAAGCAGTAACTTCTTTCCCTGAGTGAACTGTGACCAGGAACAATGCCAGCAAGCGTGGGCAGCAGCAGCAGAAGTCATGGCTAAGAGAGCTGGAAGAGGGGAATCACTTGATCCCTCTGCCCATGAACATCTCAGAAGACTTATCTCAGCACCACATCCTTAATTCCTTCACCAGTTTCCAAGAACTGTCCTCACATACACAGTGGAGCAAGAAAATTGCCGTGTCTAGTGTTTTCAACTCACGTTTGTAAAGCTTATCAAGAAGAAAACTGCCAGACTTCACAAAAGATCAGTGTTACCACACTTGATCCACATGTGTCTTGAGCTTGCTGCCCTCCATGGGACCAAGAGCCATTGCTGCAGTTCTGAAGGAACAGTGGCATGAAAAGGTAAAGAAGTGTTTTGTTTGCCTTTTCCTGGGAGAAACCATGTAGCATGTACTCCTAAAATCTCTCAACAGCACTCGGTCTCACTTCTCTCTTTACAAGTGGGTGAATTTGAAAGACAGTCATGTTTGCAAGATTCAAGAATGTGACTGGGAACACAACAGCAAAGCCCCAAACTCTATTCTTCATCCTGCTATGCAACCCTCTCCTCTCCCTCTGGGCACAGCGGAGCTGAGTCACCACTGTCTGCATACAGACTAACATATAAAAGTGACTTCTCTCTCACATAAAATAAGACAACTTAAATTAGGTTGTGTTCGAATACTGCACCTACTGAAATTGTCTGAAATCAGTTTGGTTTTTTATAGTAGTATTTAGAGAAGGATGAATTTGCTGATGAAGTCTTCAAGAAAAATCAAGCCTTGGAATAGTAGTTACTCACTCCTTAAACCAAGACTGACTGACATCTTACATCATCTTGCAATAGCAGTCTCTTCTGCCAGTGTCTTCACCATGCCAGTGCATTGAGCATGCTTTATTAGATACCTCACCCAAACACCAGAAGGGAACTGGAGGTTGTAGAAGTAAGAAAATAGGAGTTCAGAAAAATTCTTAATGGAAGTAATGTGCAAGAGATCAGGATCTCTGATTCCCAAAACGGTTATCTAAGATATTGAGAGCAAAAAAAAAAAAAAAAAGCGCTTAATAACTACAATTAACTGTTCCTTTTAAAAATTGCTTAATTTCCATGAAAAACTGGGGTCTGTTTTCTTTTTTCTTTCCTATTTTCCAGCTCCTATTTAAGGAAGCATTTAGTTACATTGGAGAAATGTTTCAAAACCTCATTTTTGTGCATTTTTGCTGAACATTTATTTTCACGGGAATGCAGCTGACACAAGTCACATGCAAAACTGTAACCCAGTAAACAGTCAACAGAAAACACACCAGTGATTAAAACAAAGGCCAGAACAATCAGAGGCCCACAGAAATCTATGTTGGACCGGGTTCCTGGTGGAACATCTGTAGAAATATAATGTAGTCTAAGTTAAAGAAAAATAAAGTAATAAATTATTTCAAGTACTGAAAGCACTCTCTTAAAGACGATAATTAAAAAGAGTAAATGCAGAACAAGATTTAGAAGCTGATAATTTTAATAAAATTTTCTTGCTTGCTGCTTTTCAGCCACAACTGAAATCAGGGATTTAAATCCCACTGAAGAACCCTCCACAGAAGGAGAAGTGCTGATTCATTTCTCCTGCAATGGAATGATCAAGAGGGTGGTGAGGCACTGGAACAGGATGCCCAGGGAGGTTGTGTATGCTCTCTCCCTGGAGGTGTTCAAGGCCAGGTTGGATGAGGCCTTGAGTAACTTGTACTAGTGGGAGGTGTCCCTGCCTATGGCAGAGGGTTGGAACTAGATGATCCTTGAGGTCCCTTCCAACCTTACCATTCTATGATTCTATGAAGAAGAAGGCTGGTTTGCTGATGCCTGGCAGATATCCCAGGACAGACCAGCATTTCAAAAGGCAAGAGGATTAAACATACGTACATGTGTGCACACGTGAATGCAAGCTCTCATTTCACTATCATTCTTGACCAGGACACAGACCTGCAGAGCAGAGGACTAGAAGGAGGAAGTCTTTGCAATGAAGTAATGGTTAGCAGCTCATGAGTGCTCAGGGCGGTCCTTTCAGATGCAAAAGCACCTGCCCTGGCTCAGCAGTTGGTTTCTTGGCATAAGCACGGCAGTTGCGTGGCCAGAGCCGCAGGGCCTGGGACATGAATGCGTGATAATGTCTGACCCCTTGGGGTTAGTGCGGATCCTGCCAGGATTACGATAAGCCTTGCTAAATCCATGTTGGGCACATGGTGACTCTGCACCATCCTCCGCCAGTGCTCCTAGACCAAGGATGACAGTGATGAAATACAGACTTATGTCTGTCAAGCCAAGAACCAAGTAGAAGACAAGGAGCTTGGATGTTCTCACTGGACCCAAACTGCCTGGCCCTACCTACCTTCTACAGGCAACATGTAGTACCTCCAACCACTCATGTTGTTCCCACAGCTACAGCAGCACAGATCTCCTCTTCCCTGCCCTGCACAACAATAAGGGCAGAGGAAGCTATGCCTCAAAGTGAAAACCACCTTTTTGTTCTACAGCAGAAACTGAATTAGAAGGCTCCAGGGGGCCTGCAAAAACTTCAGAAGTTATGAAGGTGATACTCCAGAAAGAGCAGAAGGAGAAGGAAAGTATCCATGGAAACAACACAAGCCATGTCTCAAGGAAGGAGGTTACATTATGGGAAGGAACTTCTCCTTTTCCCCTCTCTGCCACCCCCATACACTGAACAGCAGGCATATGGGAAAACATAACAACAGTGGCAGTAGAAGCTGCCGAAATGCTTTTTGGCTAAAAGAGTGTAGGGCAAGTTTGAGGTTTGTTATTCAGTTGTTGCCTCATGCACTTAATGTAATGAGACATCAGAGGAGAATAACTCACGTATATAGATAGCAATGAGGTAATTAAAGCTTTGTTCTTCTCAGCCTGCTCCCCAACTCCACATAAAAGCAGCACAAGAGTGCACAAACATGTCAGCTGAAAACACAACCTCACACTCTGGTGTAAAACTCCTGTGCCTCATGGGCAGTGCTGGTTTTACTACGGCCATGCTATCTGTCATCAGGTACTGATTGTGTTTGCACAATGTTTCAATAGGCAGAGCCAACAAACATCACTTCCTCTATTTCTGTACAGAGTAATATATTTACAGGAACAGCCTTTTGAAACGTTCCAGTAAAATTAGCTTACTCACAGATATTTTTTTTAAACCAGAACAGAGAGCAGAAGGATAACATCATCTTTTTTTTTGGTGCATAAATCAGCTGTCTATTTACCATTGATATGTTGCAATAATGAATTGCCGCTATCTTCTGAGGTATTTGTGAGGTTAGAGATTACCTAAATTCACAGGATCACCAAGGAGGGGGGGGGGGGAAGTTTTCTTCATTATTTCCTGAGAAATGACCTTCAGAAGCATGCATTCCACCCCCTCCCCAAAGCAATGCCCAAAACATTCCTGCAGGAGGCTTGTCTATTTTACATAAATCCCCAGTGACAATGCTTCCATGGCTTCTTCAAAGGCACACCATTCATCACTTGAAAGCTTCCTTAACTGTTTACCTAAGTCTTGCCACCTTCAAATTCAGTCTATTTCTTCTCATCCTAACCCCAGCAGTACAGCTTATTCCCTCCTCCCTTCCACATACTTCAACACTACTATCACGTCTGTTTCTGGCCTTCTCCTCTGTAGACTAAACAATTCCAATTCTTTCATCTTTCCCAGGTCATGTTTTCCAAATCTTCGATCATTTTCACTGCCTCCTCCGTGGACACCATCCAGCAGGCTCTTGACTATGTTGTGCCCCAACGTAGATGTTGAGTCATTTCCAATACTGAGTGGAATGAACGCGTTATTTTGTGCCTTTTCTTTACCTACACAAGAACAATGTTGTTTTTGAGGGGCAGGGATGAGGAAGTCTTGTTTCTTGTATGACCATATGACACCCATGTCTATGACACCCTTCAGTCTCAGATGCACTGTTCTGCAAAGATGGAGCTGTGCTCAGGCTCTTCCCTGCAGGTGCTGATGATGGAGCTGCAGCACTGCCTACTCCATGAATGGAGCTGAAGCAGTCAAAGGTGGGAAGGAAAAGCTGCCCACTCAGCAGAGCACTGGCAGCCCAGCTCCACAAAGCAGGACACGCTGCAGGATGCTTTTCCTTGGTGGTCTGAGAATTTGCAACTTTTAACTCTCTCTTCTGGAACAGGTTGCCCAGGGAGGGGGTGGAGGCCATATCCCTGGAGACATTCAAGGTCAGGTGGGGATGTTCCCCACTTAACTGAAGTGGGCTGGACTGATGACCTCCAGGTCACTTCCAATCCAGTGCATTCAACAATTCTATGATTCAACTGAACCAGGCCAAACTGCCTCCTGCACAGTCCACCCCAGGTCACAGACCTTTTGTAGGATCACTACCGAGTCAGCCATTCCTCATCCTGTGTCATGCAACTGGATATTTCTATCCCTCTACAGCACTTCTAAGTCTCCACCCTGATTTTTCTCCCCATAAAAACATTCTTCCAGTTAACCAAGGTAGCTGTGAACTTTAATCCTGGCCTCAAAGGAGTCTGCAGCTCAACTTCAGGCTTCTCATCCTATGTAAATTTAATAAATGCTCTCTTGGCTCCATCGATCATTTCAATAATGAAAACAATGAGTAATACCAAAGCCAGGAGAGACTCCTGGGGAATCTCTCTCACACCACTCTTTGCAGTTTAACAGCAAGCCATGAATAACTACTTCAAATAGCGTCTGGCGAAATTCTGTGCACCCACGTTACAGACCAGCTAATCACACACCCAGCCTACTTCAAAGAAAGCCCTGTTAGAAAGCATCTAGAGACCCCCATTAAAGAGGGAGACTTTCTATCAGAGGAGTCCAATTACATTGTCCTAAGACTTTCCAGCAGCACTTTGCTAAACATTGCCATAAAAAATGCAATGTATACTGGTAAGAGGCATAGAAGGGTTGATAGCCAAGCTTTTAAGATGACAGGAAGAACTTCAGCTGAACTGAGACAGTAGGAGCCTGACTTTGCTTCCAGCTTCAACAAAGTAACCTTAAACAGTATAAAATCTACAGGAATTTTGTATCTGCCAGCAACTGCTGCTGACTTATCAATTGAAGATACTATCAAAGAGGTGTGGGTTTGGGGATTTTTTTTAATAAACCGAAATATTTTCTTAGCTCTACCAGATGTTTTTTTAATTGCATTCCTTACTGCTCCCTAACAGCCTATCCTGCTCAGGGATCACAAAGAAGCCAGCCAGCCAGCAGCAACCATGGGTCCCAAAGCCCAGATTAATGCTTTAATCAGCCACTGGAAGCATCCCCAGCCCCACACCAGCAACAGAAGCAGCAAGTGGTAGCAGCTGGTGCCTGAAACCAGGAGAAAGGGTAAGTTCCATGGAAAGTGAAAGGTGAGGCAGCTTTCCAAGGCTAGCTCCCTCTGCTTGCCAAAATAGCAATGCCCGGCCCACGCCTCACTCTGACTTCTGCGAAGATGCGCTTGCTTCCCAGGAGAGTTTACTCTCGCAATGCAGATGTGCTCGACTGAGGCAATCGCGTTCTGTTGCGTAACGCAACCTGGAATTAAACAGTAAATGCTGCTTGGTGCATTTGGAAAATGTAAACCAGAAGTTACTGCGGAGCTCAGTGATGCTGCCAAGAATGTTAACGCTACGATTTTAGCGGAGAAGAATATATCATCTCCTCCCTCCTCCCACAGCTCACACTTGAGTCGCAATTTTCTAAATGCCTTTGTACTTGTCAGTAAAATACAAAGTCACACATCTGTGTGGCTTTCATTTTGGTCCTCAGCAGCTGTGGGTATCATCAGCTCAGGACCTAACATGGCCACACCAGCTACAGATGCAGGGCAGCTGTGGGAACAACCTGGTAGGTGGCTACACTTAGCTGCACAGAGTCAAGTCATTCACATCAGGAAGAGAACTGGAGTAAAAATCAATCAATCAATCAGGCATAGAACCTGCATCCTACTATTTCCCATCCCCTAAGCGAACCAGGAGAAACAAGACTGCAGATGCTGAGGCATACATTGAATACAAATACAGTTAGATTCTTACAGTTTCCAGGAGTTGCATGATGCCATTCCTCTTTATACAAATATCTTTTCTAAAATATATTATGCATAACCCATTTTTCCTTAACAGAAAACTCACCAAGGGAATACTGTTTGCTCATATCAGAAATGTATCCCAAAATTACAGTAATTTACAGCCTCATTTTCATTGACAAAAGAAATAATATCATTCTCTTCTGACAAAAATCAGTAAATTGAAAAAGAAATAAATGCTTATAAACAGGTATCAAACAAAGCAACTATCAATCACTGCAACATTTTAATTAAGTAAAAAAAGACTGAAGTAAAACCGAGTGATATAACCCAAAATCAAAGTAAAAATCTGTCTATCATGCCAAAGCAGAAAAACACAATCCAGAGCACTAAAGTACCACAACCTGCTAAGTGACTGGTCATCTAACTGTTATTTGTAAAGCTCAAAGCATGCTAAACAAAGCCAAACATAGAGATTCAGTGAAGTACTTCAGCATGTGACAAAGCACATCTGTATTTTAAAAAACATTTTTTGTGTGACAGCAAGATTGAAACTCTGGAACTCTTCATGTACAGCTCTACAACAATGTCTTTTTAAGAAAGAGAAAATACTCAGAAACTGTCCACATTTTAGTATTACGAATCAAATCAGCATCCAGCCTAAGATGAATACATATTTCTGGAGACACATCAGAAAGAACCCCAAGGATTAGTCCTAACACAAAAGGATGAGGGAGTTGCCTGCTGTCATCCTGCCAATTTTGCAGAACAGAAGAGTTAGCAAATGAGGCATGAAAAGATGTGAGCAAAGAAACTTATACCTGCAAAAAAATACAGCAGTATCAGGTGTTCAAGAAAATCACAGTAAGTATTATCAGGCCCAATCACAACAACTGCTGACCAGCTGAAAGTCCTTTTGACCTCAGCTGGAAATATCGAGCATGCTTAAGCCTAGTTAAACTTATATAACATCCCAATTTAATTCTATAAATTTAATTTGAATATTCAGCACATAACATTTTACAATTCTGACCTTCAATGTGAATCAACAGTAAGGTACCAGCACCAGCTGAAGCTCTAGCTACATCAATAAAATCCTCCTGTGTGCTGTTACCACAAAAGATACAGTTCTCTTAAACTCCTTATGGCAATAGTGATAGCAATATCAAATATACCTATCTTACTGCTTTAGGGAAAGCCCAAAGCTCCTGTTTCAGGCTTCAAAAATATCTTACTAATGCAGTTAGTGGCTTTCAGAGTGCAATGAAAAAGGGAAAGCATATTTGAAGTGTGTGGGTGCATGCACACAGATGTGCACAGAAAGTGAAGATGAAAGAGGCACACACTATATATTGTAATTCTCTGAACCTGAATATGGCACACAAGCATAGTTCAGTGCAGGTGGACAGTCATGTTACGAAACTACAGAGTTGACTCAACTCTACCATGTCTAGCAAGGTGGGCTGACAGGCTCCATATGGCAAAAGCTGAAGAGTTTCACACCCACCTGAAGATACCTTAAAAGTCACTTTCATTAATCTGACACATAAGATTCAACAAAAAGACTGGGGAAATGTATTAACTGAAGAACAAAAGGTTTAACTTACTGAATAAGACACCACTTTAAGGGTTTTCCCCACTTTCCCTGCTGTAAAGCACTTCTGAAAAATTCAGCCACTGAGCTACTGCTTTTCTTGACCTTTTCACTGAAAGAGAGCAGAGTAAAAACAGTAAACAGCTAAAATAGTATGCAATAAAGATGCTTCATGTTAGGAAAATCTTTTGAGTCACAGTTGCAAATTCATTCTGTGTCAGATTTGCCAAGATAATACTTGCTAAAGACTATCTATTAACAGCACCAGCAGTCACAGCAAGCGTATTGCCTCTCAGCTGTTGCAGTAACACCATAGGCGCCACACAACACAGCTACGCAGCACATGCATCTGTTTGCTGGTTTTCCACACCCAAAAGCTCACCTCATGTCTTATGACTAATTTATAATGCCCTGAGCCCCAAGGAGATTTCCTTTTCTGATTGCCCTTCTCTTAACAACAACGCAAGTAAGTATGGAAATAAATCTATTGTCTGAGGAACCCTTCACTAATTTTGTTCTTTGATGGTTTGGTTGATTTAGTTTAGCTAGGAATCAAGAGTAAAGCTTAATATGGAGTGTGGTTAATCTTCCTTTTGCATAATGCTGGTACACTATGGCCCAAATACCAGAGATTTATTTGATGTGTACATGCTTTCAAGCATTAGTAAACAAGTTGCAGGCCATTATGAAAGAAGAGCAGATTCCAGCAGTTGTGAAGCTCTGTAGGTACTAGATTGACACTGGCAGTGCAACACACTTAATATTGGTATGTTAAGTACAACATCTGTACTAGCTTTGTCATTTTGAAGACAATTTCACCAAGAAATATAATTTTGTAAAACTTGACTAAAAATATGGCTGAGATCACTTCTCATGTTTTTCTGAAGCATGACAGAACTGGCAGAAAGGGACATAGTCATCTTTTTCTCCTTTTCTAGTTGATTTTATTCCTCATAATGTAGCCAAAAAGAGGAACAATATATACTAGAGCCTCACAAATGTATAGACACAGCAATTCCCATGAAAAAACAGAAAGCTCCTCTCACTTCTCAGTTCTTATTCTCCCGTTAAAGAATGTGTACAGAACATACAGAAATACCTACCAGACATCACAGAATTTTTTATTTTACTAAACCTATCCAATAAATTTTTATCCTACATTCTGTAACTAAAATAGTCTTTTTTTGTCCATGTACAAATTAAAGCAAATCAGCCCTTTAGAACTCAGTCATAAGAGCAAAATATTAACTTAAACAAAAATTATTTTTAACAACAAAGTTTCAAGCAGTGGTACCCTGGAAGCAATTATGTGCACAGAAGTTATTTCCATGTGGCAGTACTCTATGGCTAAGAGACACGGCAAGAATCTACAGTATTTAAACAGACACAGGCAAAACCCACGCAGGAAGTACTGACAGGTACAGGGTGCATTTTTTCAGCCCAGCAGAAGAAACATGATCCCACACTCAGGCACTGACCTTAGCGGACAGTACCCAATTCCTTGCCTTCTCACATACGCTCAGCAACTCTCCTGGTGTTTATAGTACACTCACTGACCCCCTACATAGGCTACAACTGGACATCACCATCACTTACTGTCTCTAGTCTAGATTTCATCCTGTTCGGTGCTGAACAGTTAACTTGAGAAGACTCAGGAACAGTTGCCTCTGTTTCCCCTTCCCCCCATCTCATAATAAATGAAGAAGTCACAACAAAGGTAGAGATAAAGTGGGGTCTGAAGCAGGAAAGATCTCTCAGACAGCAAGTCTAAAATCTCATCTACTGAGGTGTAGACAACCTACACTTTGGGAGCAAGCTCTTCAGATGAAGCCCCAAACCTTGGTGGCAATTAACAAATGGACATAAAAGGCACATGCCTGTGAAGGAGGTGCTGTGAGAACACATCAGTGACTGAGAGACGCCAGGATACCACAAAAAAGTAACACAGTAAGAGAGGATGCTAGTGCCTCAGATAAGCAGTTACAGCCATGTTTACTTAAACTGTTCTGCTGTGTTGTTCCCATTTCAGGCAGAAAACTTTGATTTAAGGAAGAGACTGGCAGTTGTCTTTTCGCCCTCCCCCTTTCAAAGCATAAAAGAACTTCCTTTTTCAAAACTAAATTAACACAAGTTTACATCCAAACCTTCCCATCCCAAAAATCTCAAATCTGTACTCTATTAAAAGAGCAGTTAGCACAGCCAAATACTCCAACAATATATTTCATAGCCTGTAACATTGCTAATGCTTTACTGCTTCAAGTCTATGATCTGGAAAACCAGCCAAGCACATCCACCCAAGAGCAATGACTGTTACAAGGAAGACTGTTATCACTCTTGGCTATGGACCTCTGCTACTGCTGGCATGAGCAGACCAGGGTCTCTCTGACTGCAGAAAGCAGGCACACAGACCACATCTCTGGCAGGAGGAAGCCTGAAGGAAGGAGACCAATTAGAAATGAAAGTTGTGCCAAGCATGTAAGCACAGAACCACTCTTTCAAAATTAAGATCCTGCAGTTTTATGGGTGTGTTTTATTATTTGATTTTATTGGACACTCCTTCTCCTACCCTACTGCTCCCCTCATATCAGATAGGGCTCCTCCCATCCGTTCCTACCTCACATCCTCCAAGCTGGGAGATTTCTCAGATCGCTTCCCCAGTTTGACTAACAAAACTCCTTGAAAACCCTCTTGATTCCATTAGGAACCAGAGTAGGCCTTGTGCCTTGAGCTCAAGTGTGAGCATTCTGCACACTAACCACTGCTTCTTCCTAGCCAGCCTAAAGGATGCTTGGGAGAAAAGCATTTCATGCGGACTTCAGACTTGCCAGTCGTGACACTGGAAAATACAGTTCGAGCTGTCTCCAGACAAAAAGCCATACCACATGTTCTTCTACATAAGGCATACACATAGGCAAGCAAACATGCATTTTCTAGTAAGTTACGCAAAGCTGAAACAGCCTCCTGGTACTATTACAGCCAAATGGAAGCTAAAAGGATATTAATTATACAGTTTGCTTGAACTCCAGCAAGGCTCTGTTGTAGGTTTACAGAACCATAGAGATGAAAAATCATCCAGGGGCTAGACAGTCCAGGAGCTGGACCCAGGAAATTGCAACTTTGTTATTCAATCCCATAATTCTGCTATCTCTTTATAAGGTGGCAGCAAGACCAACTCTGTCTCCTTTTCTCCCTCCTGCCTGCTCTCTCTGACAGGAACTCCTTATCTAGTAACATGGGGGAGTAGGCCTGTTCATGGCCTGCAGAGGCCTGCCTAATTTGGCCTATGCAATTTTTGCCTGTTTAGGCCTAATGGTGGTAGAGACAATGGAGGGGGGAGAAGAGGAGCTCTGGGGCTTGTGGCTTAGTCGGGTTGGGGGGAAGGTTTTTGGGGGGTTTTCANCTGGACCCAGGAAATTGCAACTTTGTTATTCAATCCCATAATTCTGCTATCTCTTTATAAGGTGGCAGCAAGACCAACTCTGTCTCCTTTTCTCCCTCCTGCCTGCTCTCTCTGACAGGAACTCCTTATCTAGTAACATGGGGGAGTAGGCCTGTTCATGGCCTGCAGAGGCCTGCCTAATTTGGCCTATGCAATTTTTGCCTGTTTAGGCCTAATGGTGGTAGAGACAATGGAGGGGGGAGAAGAGGAGCTCTGGGGCTTGTGGCTTAGTCGGGTTGGGGGGAAGGTTTTTGGGGGGTTTTCATATATCCTGTATATGTAATAGGTGTTAAGGATTCAGGTGTTCTGTATTTTTCTGTATCTTTTTGAATATAATTCTGTGTTTCTCACCAATTCAACGAGAGTGTTTTATTTTACTCTTATGGAGGGAGTACAATAATCTGTCTGCTCATTATACCAACTGGCTCCATGAGCACCAGCTGTCCTAGCACCAAGAGCTCTCACTGAACTTGTCAGGAAACTGCCTGTCACAACGCATAGGCAGGTCCCACCAAAGAGTCAGGAGAAGGACAGGCAGGCAGCTGTCCTGCCTGGGTAGGACCTGCTGCTCCTCCTCTGTCACCCTGCACCACGGCATCAACAGGCACAGGATAGCAGCAAGGCCATGCCCATCTGAGTGAGAATTTGCTATCTGTGGCACAGTTCTCTGCTCCATCTCGTGACTTTTCTAAGCATCGAACCTCTTGCTGAAGAGCATTTTTCACTCTCTTGCCAGTCTGACTGCTTAAGATGAAGCAAAGCTGAGGATGACTCTGCAGCTCATTCCAGTTATCACGCCAGTGGGTTGATGTGGATTCGAAACAAAGCAGGAGGAGCAGCATGCTCAGCTATGAACCAGGCTGAACTTTCAGGACTAGTTTCTCCTATTTCGGGTCCATCCAACAGTGGAATTTTTAAAAAGCTGCCAGAGATGGCACAAAACAAGGGGGGGGAGGAGGGGAATATTTGTATATATCTAAATAATGAAACATGCCATTTTTCTCACTTCCACACTTCAGTATCTCAAAAATGGCCAGAGGAGTATTACTATTTACTACAGGGTCTGACAAATGAATGAATTCTCACAAACAGCAACAGCAACAATTTGTTCCCTTTCATAATGAAAACAAGCAAAAATTACTTCACTCTGAAGGACGATTTTTCTAGCAAGCTCTCAGGTTCTCCAGAAGCAGCCATACTATAATGCTGCTCCTGAGTGTCTGGAAACTTTACAAAAGATGCTTTATGTTAAACATTATTTTTTAAATAAATTCACTAAGCAATCCTTCTGTCTTTTCAAAGTTACCTTGCTTAATTAATTTATTAAATATCAGAAAATTTGGGGTATAAAAAAACTGCACATATATTCAAAGAGAAAGACAGAGATACCAATCAACCCAAAACCAGAGAGGAAAGAAGCAGGAGAAATAATTACATGAATGTGAAAAAACATAGTAAATAATCTACAAAACAATTAGCACACCAAAAACATAACTTTATGATCTCACTTAACCTACATAAAGGCTGAGCAGACTTCCTATCTTTTTACATTTGCAAGCTCCCTAAGTTTTTCTCAGTAAGAGTGAAGCCCTCCACAGGACTGGGTTCCCACTGACAAGTGGCTTGTTTTCCTGAGTCACTGTTCTTCAGACATGAGCTCTCAGTCAGGTGGTTCACAGACTACAGTCACTGGTCACTATTGCCACCAGAAACTCCAAACTAAAAACCACCATTGCATTGTAAACCAATTAACAAGGCTCTGCATCACGCAACCTCCAGCAAGGGCTACAAGAAGGGTGTGCATTTTCCTGCAGTTAGGCACACACAGTGAACAAAAGTCCAGGCCTAGCAATCAATTGCCTTAATATTTTCCACGTATCCTGAAAGAGGGCAGGAGTTGTGCAGGCTTGCAGACAGCCTCCACAAGCCCCATCACTCTTTGCATCCTACACTTGGTTGCACCACCAGCATCATCAATCCTTCAAGTTCACACTCTTGGGATAAACCTGGTCCTGCAGTAGCATGCAGCAGTGGAAAAATCCTTGTAAGGAGCAGCTGCTGCTCGTAGTCTTGAAGTAGAGAGCATCTGGCCACATGCCATTGCTCCAGGAAAGGTAGTAGGGCTGGGGTTCAGAAAGACAGGCGAGGCAGGGGAAGTGTCCAGCCTCCAGAAGCCCTGAAGCCAGGGGCAGTCCCAGGGTCCTCCCTGACCCCAGGGGCTTCTCAACAGGCCTGGCCTCGCAGACCCTGGGAAAGTCAAATGCCCAGAACTCAGTAGACTTGCTTAAGGTGGAGAATGGATTTATCACAAAAGCTTAGCAGGATAGCTTCAGGAATAAGTAACATGTATAACAAATGCATTTCCATTTAGTGCTTTTATCACACAGGAATCTCATAAATACCATACACTGATCATCCTTACCAATATGCAGCAGCAAATCACAGGCAGAGGCTGACGGGAAAAATTAAAATCTGGTCACCCAACACCAAGCAGTTCCCTGTCCCTCAACAGCACATCAGGAGGTGAAGCCCCAGATGTCAGTTTCAGGTGAAAGACCCCCAGCACGCCCATAACAGAATCACAGAAATATTCAGGTTGGAACAGATCACCAAATCTAACCAATATCCCTACTCTACAAGGTGCACTCTAAACCATATTCCCAAGCACCACATCCAAACGACTTTTAAACACATCCAGGGTTGGTGACTCAACCACCTCCCTGGGCAGCCCATTCCAATACCTCTTGCTGTGAATTTTTTTTTCCCAATAGCTAGTCTAAACCTACGCCATCACAGCTTGAGCCCATTCCCTCTTGTTCTATCACTGTTTACCTGTGAGAAGAGACCAGCACCAACCTCTCTGCAACATCCTTTCACGTAGCTGTAGACAGTGATGAGGTTTCCCCTCAGCCTCCTCTTTTGCAAACTAAAACCCAGGCTCTCAATCTCTGAAACGTTCTCCCAGGAAGTATAGACATCAGTCTATTTTCCCAGGATCTCAACTCCTACTCCCAATGGTTCACATGCAATTAGCTATCTTCAATCAGAGGCAGGAGCAACTTATTTCTCCTTGAAGAAGTGAAGCCAGGGAAACATCTCCAGATTAAACTACACCAGGCTCTGGTCTTGTATGCTCCCCTTCCTAGACATCAATTTTTCTAAAAAGCAGGGTAATAAACTGCACTGGGGAGGCAAGGCATTTGGTTAACAGGCTTCAGTACTTCACACATATTAATGAACAGGACAATAATAATGTTAAATCTTTCTGGGTCACAGTTCTGATTGAAAGGTCTTAAAATCACTAGCTGGGAAACTCACTCCCCAGCTGGCTAATGAGTCAGCTTTGAAAGCAAATATTTAATAATTACTTAGTAGAGGGAAGTTGTGGACAGTTACACCTCAGGGTATTTCCAGAAATGACAAGTATTTTAAAATGCAAATTCACGAATTCTGCAAATTCTGCAGCATATATAATTTGAGTATCTGCTGTACATCCTGGCCACATACCACACTGCCAGCAAACACCACAGTGCAAACAGTTTTTACAAGACTGCACATGCCCCCAGAGACACATGTGAACGTAGTTTTAAACAATCAGATAAAGATAAAAGCATGTTGTATGTGGCATGCTATGGAGCATTTACCATATGCTCTGTCAATAATCTATGGATTAAAAGGGCCCTGATGTACAATAACACATTGGCCACTCACAGTTCCATGGAAGATTACTCCATGCACCATGAAAATTAGCTGAGGATTAGCCGTAGGCCATAATTTTTTATTTGTGTATTTCACTTGGTCAGATCTGTGATACTACTGTTGTCATTTAGGAGGGTTTTTTTCTTATTATTTAAAGGTCTGACCTTAATTCCATTAATTTGCATTAATATGAAGGGAGCAGGTTCAGGCACTAAAATCAGAAGATAGATGTTACCGTAAAAATTTACTTCTGTGTCCCTAAAAGAAGGTATACTAGAGCATTTTTTCAAACGAACAAGTAAATACAAGATAATAGGTAAATCTATTATCCTATGTGCAGGTTTGAGGCTAATTGGAATATTTTAATGAGAGAAATTTGATAATTGGTTGTGAAAAAAAAATAATGATGAAGTCTATATCATTCATTGGTTTGCTGAGAGGGATAAAAAGCCAAAATGTCAACAATTTGTCCCACTCTGGTCTGGGATGCTAGATCTATTCACTTCCTCCTCGCTCTGCTCTAATATATTTTCTACTAATCTTGGTTAACAGAAAACAATGTAATCTTTGCTGGTTGTTTTGTTTGTCTGTCTAGGAAAGTAGAGGAAGAAAGAGAGGGCATCTTTGAGCCCTTCTGGGCAGCTTTACTTGTCTGGGAGGGAGTTTGGATTTATGTATAATTTCTTATTTGTATATAATTGTAAATATTTGTAAATATATTGCATATATATGCTAGTAAACTTTGCTTTGCTCTAAATATAGCTTCATCTTATTTCCAAGCCCTCTGAGATAGTCTGGTAAATTTCAATAGTAGGGAGGGAAAGTTCCTAATCCACCATATCCTACCACAGACAGTAGACATAGCTAATACACATATTTACACATTGGCAAAGTAGTTCTAAAGGCTCCCCACACAAACATCGAAATAAGAACAAACTGGAACACTTCCAAAATCTTTTCCATCCACTCTGTACAACATACCGTGCATCATCCCATGAGCAGCATAGCCTCCACAGGTTACTACTTTGTCCGGGTCTCCCTAGTGGAAATCAGATTGTCCCTAATTAATTCAGTATCTCAAGCACGCTGTAACACCACTGGCATCACCTGGGGGTCAGAAGTCCACCCAGTTTGTATATGTCCAGCAACAGCAGAGGATTTTAATTTTGTAATGAAAAGTACTGTTGTTTCACCCTTTGGACAGGAACACTGGTAACTGCCAGGATCAGGGACTCCCCAACATTGCCCTGCAACGGTTGTTGCTGTGCAGGGTACCCCAATGAGACTACCCCAAGGGTTCTAGTCCCATTTTTCCTCCTGATTACAGTGACACACAGCTAAAGGGAGCTGCTTGCACCTGGCAAAGCAGAATGGTGCCACTTTGGCATAAATGGGTTGCTACACCTACAACTAACAGCATATGCATATTTCAGAAGATAAAGTGTATCTTGGTTTTGTTTAGTTGTGTTTTAAGTAAGTATCTACCCTTTTAATTTGTATGGTAAGCAGTTTGTGCAGAGAGGAGTGTTATACAGTGCAAAAGTAGGCTGAAAGTGCAAAAGTGCATTCTGAAGATAAAAGTTACCATTAATCACATCTGAAAAGATCCAGTCTGAAAGTACATCATACACATTTGAAAGGGGAAAAAAAAAGTCACAAGTACCAAAACACTTTCAGAAAGGAGGCTGACAAACTTTTCCTTCCTGTCCTCATAAAAGAAAACTCCTTCAGCTATCTTAAGCATAGCTAAACAGCTAGAATCAAACTGGCACACACAGCCAAACAAGTGCTTTACATACTCCATGATAAGGAATTTTGGAAAGCAATGTACCTATAAGCACTATTACCATCTAAGTGACTTACCAAATCAGCTACATAAGGAGATACTTGCCAAGAGCTATCAAGATTTACCAGCACCGGAGTACCACTATCTACAACAGTACAGAGCGACTGACCAGAAATATTTTTTTTTCTGCATCTGGGCCTGGCTTTGGCTGGTCTCTTCTGCCTGCAAAGTATCATTCAGCATTTTCACCAGTCTCTCCCCAAAGAGGAGCAAAGTAAAGATGAAGTTTGTTACACAATGAATGCAAAGAGGCAACAGTCCTTGGGCTCCATCTTGTAGGCAGGCTATAACTTACTGTGTATGTGATGTGATGTATTCTCCTGATCTCACCACACATGGCAAGCTGTGGTGAACTCACAGCAAGGGACTGCACGCACTCATCTAAAAAACACAGATGTGGGGAAAGCAAAGCTTGTTTGTTAAAAAAAAAAAAAAAAGAAAAAGCAAAGTCACTCCTCCTTTCTCCTTACAAAAGAAAGGCTTCTCTTTAATAAAGTAACCTGTAGCCAAAACCAGACATAGAGCAGATAACTTGAAATACATCTCAAGCAAGCTTGAAAATGGACAGTAAAGACTACACCTCTCCATGGATCTTTCCTTGAACCCACATGCACTCATGTTTGTGCAAGTGACTCTAAACCACTTTGTAGCTCTGTGCTATTAACCTTTTTTTTTTTTTTTCCCCAGCAAATCTGCATCACATTACAAATTGGGGGGCAGGAGGGGGGAAGGTAGAAATGACAGAAGAACATCTCTCTTTATTTCCAACTTTACCTATACAGGGATACTCCTGAAACTGGAGGTAAAATGTCCAGGCCTGAAGGGTAATTTTGGCCTAGTTTTCATAAGACATTCTATAAACCTATCTGAAAGGCTTTAAAACTTTCCTGTCTTTATCTGATCAAAATGCTGCCCTTCCTCCTGTAGCTCTGGCATTCTTTGTGGTGAGACTGCTTCAGTATCGATATTAATATTAAAAAGTTTGTGACAGTACATTTCCTGTGCTATTTAAAGCATTTGGAACAATTATTATCCTTGAAATACTAAACAGTAAACTTTTGCTACCTGCTTACAATTTCAGCAGCCCTAACTGCAACTAAAGAGCACTTAGACCAGTCACATGCAATTTTCCATAGAGATGCTATTATTCAGCTTCTCTAGCTGTACACATCCATTTCCCCAAATTGGCTTTTGTTGTTTTTAGCAAAGCTACACATTTATTCTTTTTCTAGAGCACAACTGAGCCCTGAATATCAATTGAATTTACAGTATTTAGTATTTCAGACTTCTATTCTACATATGTTCCCTAACTGTAGCAACTTTAACATATAATGAACCACTTTTGGTTTGTTTGGGTTTTTTTTCCCCCAAGTATTTATGGAATAAGAATCCTTTCCTTTAGCATTTCTACTGCTTTGGATTTAAAAAAAAAAAAAAAGAATCTTTCATTTTTGCTTTTTTTCCTGTTTCAGTACATAGTTGAGTTTTTCTCTTTTAATCATCTGGACTGTGGTTACATATCCCTGGCTACAAGGGGTAATTTCAGTAAAGATGTAAAAGCAACATACATTCTAGCTGCACAGCTCAGAATGCACTGAGCTGCCATCCCTTCCTACTAAGCTGCCAAAGTTTTGGAGACACTTTTGTATAGTAGTATAAGCTGAAGGTAATGCACATCCTATTGCCACGTTGAGAGAGGTGTGTATTAACTGGTTATATACAGTTTTGTTTTTGTCAAAGAACAGCTTCATAACCTTCCATTAACAGACAACATTACAAAGCTACAGATCAAAATTCGATGTCCCTAACAACTCAAGGAAAACTTTCCTTTCAGTGTATGGCTTCATCATACAACTCTACAACTACCTGAAAGGAGGCTGGAACGAGATGTTGCCTAGAAGAGACTAACCACCAAGTGAGAGGAAACAGACTCAAGTTGTGCCAGAGCAAGTTTAGATTGGGTATCAGGAAAACTGTATTCACTGAAAGAGTGGTTAAGCACTAGGACAGGCTGTCCCTGGAGTGGTGGAATTACCACCCCTGGAAGTGCTCAAAAAACATGCAGATGTGCTGCTGAGGGACATGGTTTAGGACCTGCCACTAAACCACATCCCTCAGCAGCACATCTACCTGGTTTTTTTAGCACTTTCAGGGGTGGCAAGTGGTTGGATTTGGTGATCTTCAGTATCACTGTATAGGTCAGTTCTTTCCACTGTTCTCCCCTCCAAAATTGGATGCCTATTTCAGAATGTGCACACTTCTTTCAATCTTAACCAATTTCACTCCAAATCTGAGCCAAAGTGGTCTGGATCCTAACCCCACACACAAAAGTGAGCAGGAGAACTGCGAGGAGGAAAACGGCCTAAAACAACATATCTACAGCAGCCAACAACTCCAAGTTACATAAATACTTGCAAATGAATCTATACTGACTGGTCATCAGCATTTTCATTGTAATCCTTGCTCTTGGGATGTCAGTAGGATGGATGCCACCCGAACTTCTTTCCAGTCAGCTGAGAAAAACTGGTTTTGATGGATACAAGTCACTCTCTCTCCTTCATAGATCTGCACCCAGCTAACGGAACCCTCATTTTTCACGCAACTCAACAGGATCCTACCATCTTTTGCTGATATCTGGTTCACCTTGCTTTGCTACAATGTGCTCTTGCAGGGTTATAAAAGGAATTTTTGGGTTTTGTCGTAGTTCAAGGGGTCCCAGGTTCCCTTAAGAAAACTACAGAGACAAAGGCTGGCCCCAAGGGGACAGATCTGGTCATCCCAGGACATTGTAATACTGTTACTCTGTTTCATTTTCTGGTATCACAGCTCGTAAGTCAGTGCTTGGGCCTGTTCTCTTTCCCTTCTCTTCTCCCTTCACATCTCTCTCTGGGAACAGTGCACGTTCCTTCTTATCTCATGGTTTGTGTGTGGGAGATGGCTCCTAGCTGGCAGGGAATTGTGAGCTGTGTCATGTGGCCTACTGAGGCCCTGTAGGCCCAAGATGGTGGGGGAGGGGCAGTTATGGCCTACTCTTAGGCCTGCTGACGGTGGAACGGGTGGAGGATTCTAGATGGATTTAGTCTAATAGACCTGGCTTAGTTTGTGGATGTGTTCATTCTACCCGATTGCCTTTTGCAATCTCTCTTTAAACTTCTAATCAGTGTGCAGCATTTCCATTCTTACTCTCTAAAAGGAGTAACAGTCACTTCTGTCATCCAGTCCTGTGTAGCTCACGGCCTCAAACTACAGCAGGCTTATTTCAGGGAATCAAGAGCTACCAGCTTTTCTATGTAGTATGTCATGATGTTAAACAACCAAGGCTGGAAATGCAACAATTAGGTTGAAATAACAGCTCATGAATAATGTGCCCTGCAACTCTTCATCATTCTGTTTACACTGAATTGAGAGTTATAAATGAAGCAATAAACAGCAAAATCCAATCTGCCAAAATAAGAAGTCTGTCACAAAAGCTTTTAGAAAAAATAGTAGGGGTGACACTAACACCACAACCAATATTCTGCCCACTCCAATCAGCAAAACCACCCTTGAAGCTGATCTGTTGCACCCAGAAGGATGGCTATGTTTGTCTAGAGCCACAGCACTATAGTAGCTGAGCTCATTATTTTAAAATGTCTGAAGTACCTTGAGCATGACAGAAGCCACAGAAAAACAAATTCCATTGGACAATATGCAACGCATGCTAATGTTCATTAATTTACATTCACAACTTAAGCTGAAGCTGTTCCAAAAAACACATTATGACATATTCCGAGAACAAGTACTAGGAGCAAAACATAAAACTTGGCTTAGTTTAACCAACCTACCAACACAACTTTACACATCATTCTAAAATGAGCTTGAGTCTTCCTTTTCCCTCCTGCTTATGGAGGGATGCCAGTAATAGGCCCATCAAAGTGCACCAATCGAGAATCAGTTCTAGAAGCAATTCTTCTTTCTTCAGAACTCTGGAGTTAAGTGGACCAATTGTAACTACTTTTAGAAATGATGTGGGTAAAATGTCTGTGAAACTGCTTCACGCCCTAGCTGAGAGGTTGAGCTGAAGGAACAGGCATACACGGCGCTCCAAGCTTTTATAGTCAAAGAGGATCCTTCCAGGATTCCTCCTCATCTACTTGTTCATCTTCAGGCCTTCCTGAGTACCTGGAAGCAGAACTATGCTCTGGAAAGGCATTTGCAAAATGGCCTTATCACTGCCAAGACCCCAAGTTTTCAATTGCTCACCTACGTAAGACACAATTGTGCTAAAGAGAACTTTCTCTGAGACCCAGGAGCACTCCACACCACTGAAGCTGAGCATGCTGGACACCAGTAAGACAGCACTAGCTAGGTAAGGTGAAGCCCACGTGAAGGCTCGTAGCAGGCACTTTCTCAGAGGTGCAAACACACAGAGTTTATTCACTTTTGTTGACAGGTGAACACCCCTGCTCTCAGTATAACGACAATTTCTCTTGAAGTCCTGAACTGAAGTTAAGAGATGACCCAGGTCAATATTCACACATCACACACCACAGCTTCTCTCAAACACAAGAAATGAAAAAAAAGGGCAACAAAAAGCCCAACTAGAGAGTAAACTTCACTTGCACACACCACAAAAGTTCTTATTTTCCACGCCCATCCAAGAACACAAATTGTCTAAAGACTGAATACCAGCTCTCCACAAAGGACCTCTGAGACCATCAGTGTGTCTCAGATCCCTGCCAGGCAGTCAGCTCCAAACAACCAGGCACTTGCACATAACAAAACCACCCTCTGCTAGCTACAACAATACAGTTAGCACCCAGACAGGCTTCTTTTCATTGCATACCTACTTGCACAGGTCTCTGCAAAACACACAAAAACTTTACTGTAGGAAGGGGAAAAAAACAGTGGCTGCGACTGCGAAGCGCCATGTTGCTAGCCAGAGACGAAGAGCACACAATCCAATGCTGAATGGCTGCCAGCAAGGAGGAGTCCCAGTTTAAGGCCTCAAAACCGCCTGGAAAGCTGTTGCCTGGCTGATTACATTCCTGCTGAAAGGGTAAGGCTCCAGAGCAGTGTGTGCAGCAGATTAGACACAGGGTTCTCAGCACCAGTAAGCAAAAGCTGCAGATCAGAACCACCACATGTGCTCTGCAAATACACCCTGGTTTGTACTCCTATTGTAACGTGCCTCAGAGACATATAAATATCATTAGAAAAATAATAGCCATATTGGTGAAAAGGTAGTCCACAACACATGGCAAAACCCCTCTGAAATTAACTGGTCTATAAAATACGTTAAAAAACAGGTGAAGGATGTGGTAAAACTCCCATTAAAAAAAAAGTCAGGGCAGTGTTGCTGAAAAAAAGGGACAATTTGGCATTTGCAGTGTGTACAAGATGTCTTCATACACTTTCCTGATTTCTTGCCAGTAACTATTCAAAAAAGACCACTTAACAAGCAAACAGGTCTTCAGCACAACAAATAATAAAAAAGAGAGCAAAGCTTGTGCTATTTAAATATCATGAAACATTCTGCTAATCATGCACAGATGGAAGTACAGACGCTTCTGCCAGACGCCTTGTTCAGAAACTTTGCTCTATTTTTAATTATTTGAGGCACA
The DNA here is from genome assembly GCA_013399055.1 of Ramphastos sulfuratus. Classification (NCBI taxonomy): domain Eukaryota; kingdom Metazoa; phylum Chordata; class Aves; order Piciformes; family Ramphastidae; genus Ramphastos; species Ramphastos sulfuratus. The sequence continues at coordinate 233,082 of WBNM01041177.1, forward strand.
GAGGACCTGTTTGCTGATTAAAGGGCACTGCCTTTAAAAGGACTCTATCAACATGGAGTCTAATCTTGGTTTTAATGGAGGATTTTAGAAGTAGTAACATATCTCTGAGTTCCCCACACCAATTTTTTTCTCATCTTGTAATCACATGACTTTTTTTTTTTTTCAGATGCCTCTCTCACCTTGTCTGTGTATGGGAAAAGCAGTATGAACCGCACACAAGCTATTGTTAAATACTCTGAGTAAATCCATTTGGAAAAATGTGTATTTTCCTGTAATATCCTTTAGGCTTGTATCCTTTTTGATGCTACTTATAAGATGAGGAGGTATCAATTTTCAGATAAAAGCATTATTTTTGACAGTTTTCTATTCAGTCGAAAGCCTAGTTATTGAAAAAACCACATCATCTCCAAAATGATCAACCAAAATACTTATTAAATCGTGGTTTTTAAAAATCTACTATAATCATATTATCACTCCAATAGTCAGTTCCTGGCAGAAACACAGCAACACACCAAAAAAAAAAAAAAAAAAAAAAAAAAAAAAAAAAAAAA